>JAECUM010034369.1:0-22571 GCA_016617855.1 Megalonaias nervosa
TTATTATTATTATTATTATTATTATTATTATAAACAAGCAAAATATTGTAACCTCGTGTGTTTGATGGCTTCATATGTACATCAGAATGGTGATGAGCTAATTAAAACAAAAATTTGGCGTCAAGTGATACAAGACAATATACATGTAATATAAGACAATAGTCAAGTGATATAAGACAAGTCATTTGACATAAGACCATAGTCAAATGATATAAGACAATTGTCAAGTGATATAAGACAATAGTCAATTGATATACTGATATTGGGCAATAATCAAGTGGTATTAGATAATAGTCAATTGATATTAATACCATAGTCAAATGATATAAGTCAATAGACATATGATATATGAAAATAGTCAGTCGATATAAGACCATTTTATAGTGATATAAGACAATAGACAATTGATATAAGACCATAGTCAAGTGATATAAAATAATAGTCAAGTGATGAAAGATATTCTCCCTCGGTTTTCTACGACATAAAGAAAACAGCCATAGACAAGAATGTGGGTAGTAACAGTGCCGGATTACCAAATAGGCAGAGTTGAACTGATTTGATCTTGAAGTATTAGAAGATAATTTGCGATGGGGAGGGGGGGCCGAGATTTCGACTGCCTAGGGGCCTCCATAGGGTTTAATCCGCCACTGGGTAGTAATGAGGAAAACCATTTCTAAGTCCTACTCAAATCTAGGAAAGTCATCACTCTTACACTCTCTGAAATGATACATTCTATAATATATCTACTTGCTTCTACTTGTTATTTTATTGTATTTTACAAAAATAAGGTTGTTATAGATGTGTACTATAACGATGGTGATCTCCAAATCGAGAAGGACTGATGAAGATAAGACCTCATGAATGTCCATAAAACAGCCTTGTCAGCTTATCTCATTCTTTTGATAATCCTAATCTTATCTTGATCATTGATCGCAATGCGACTCACAATATTTGTTTTCTCTAATAGTTATGTTTATGTTTTAGTCACTTTTATATTCGCTCACTTCCTTCTAAAATCCTCATGGATTAAAGGTAAAGATGTATGAGAATTACCTCCATTCTTATAAACACCGATAAAGATCGAACTTTAATTTAGTATATATTAGCTTTGCAGCAGGTGTTGACAATTTATATACAACAAATTAGTAATTTATTAAGACCACAAAAAATAAAAATTATTTTAAAATATAATTCTAAAGTTTACGGTTTTTAGTTTGAAATAAAAAATGTTTCCTCCACCAGCCATGCCTTAGAATTGCCAAGAAACAAATTAAAAAACCCAGCTTTAATGGGTACACGAACCACCGACCCACGAGAAGCTACTGGCAAGCTTCTCACATACCAACATTGGCCGAACCTGAGACTCGATACCTCGCAGACAGAGGTGAGATGGCAATGATCCGTAACGGTGAGCGCTTTAGACCAGCTTAATATATATATATATATATATATATATATATATATATATATATATATATATATACATACATACATACATACATACATACATACATACATATTAAGCTTAAAGAAAAGGCATGTCAAGAAAGGCTCCTTCATATACCGATATAACATAAATAAATCAGTAGAGTGAAAATTCATTTTTCCTCACCCCCACCCACCCCCACCACCGAAAGCTTGATGTCTTAAAGGGATCTCTGACTGACGGAAATAAGAGAGGACTAACTCCTTCATTCGGGGTATACAAAACGGTAGCACTGCCGCTTTATGTCTTATCTCGGGCAACGCCGTTGCCTCCACATCGTCTCTATTGGTCATTTAAGTGAATGAGTAACGCTGCAGATTAAAAATCGGCTCAGGCAGTAGGCGTGTTTAACGTGTACTTACATCTAATCATTAACGTGCAGCTCAATATATAAAATGGCCAATTGTACTAGCCTCAGTGTGAGTCCCACACTCCACTGCAGCGCAAGCGCGCGCAGTCTGCACGGGTTCTTTGATAAATTACAGCCAGACTAAGCCAGGATCATCAGCTAATATAGGTACGACCCGGTACTTGTTCTAATTGTAGATGGCATGAGAACGTACAGCCAGTTGGGACAAGAAATAAAAAAGCAAACTGATGAGTATGACAGCAGAGTCGTCATCGGTACCATCTCAGGAAGTGATGAAGGTTACTAAGATAAAAGGCGCAGGAAGAGTCGCCGCCTGTAAAACACAAAGGTACTGGTTGGATGAAACAACGCCGGGCTGAGCAAAACGCAGACACTCGCGTCGCTCCACTATAGGCAAACACATCGATGGCTGCACTGGGGCAAGCAATGAAAATTTTATACTGCATGCGTCAGCCTAGCTTTTGCCGACAAGCTTCAGGTATGCCATATTCTGCCGCTGAACCAGCAGGGGTGTTTGAATGAGGAATTTGCCTATGAGCAAACAGCAGCGGTACCAAAGAAACTCCAGACCGCTCACGCGCATGCATCCTCTACTAGGCACGCCAGACCTCTTTTGCAAAAACACAAAATGTCTTCATCACTGTACACGAAAGACCTCAGAAAAACGTCTTTTACCATGGAGCACTACTAGGCGGCCTTGACTTTAAGTATACGATGATTGCCAAAGCCTATTAAAAATGAGACCGGCTACCTTGGTCGCCCTGGCTTCGAGGACGCATCAAAGGCCGTTATTATCTCGGCGTTGAGCTTTTGAACGCAGAACATGCTAATTAAAGAGAGTATCATTCTTGCTAATACCATCTCTGCTGACTTATGGCCATCGCCGTTGGTATGATAATTCGCGGAGTAATCTTTAACGCCTGATTAACCGGGGTAAGAGCTATCTATAATGTATTAAAACCAGATGCGGCCGGAGCTGAAGACATTCGTCTCAAATAGACGAAAGAAGCCCTTACAACTCCGCAGGTAGAGTAGCAACGTAAGCGTAACGAGAATCTTTATTACCTCCACGAGCGTGCTGACTCAACAGCTTGGAGAGAAAATTGCTAGTTTGCATAACAATATCTAATAACACTCTCGTTAAAAGTGATGGATTCTAAGTTTGCGGCAATGTACTACTGTACATGACAGCCATCAAAATGCTGGCAAAATTCACCAAAGTCTGACAATATTTGGCCACTGAATGGCTAGAGAAGCAGGCCATGTCGCAGATTTACCAACCCGCATCGAGCCAAATTTCTAGCTCGAAGTTGAGAGCCTCGAAGAAGCGGTTCTCAAACGCTAGAGCAATATTCTCTTCGAGCTGGGTGGTAGCAACGGCGTCGCCCGAGATAAGACATATAGTGGCAGTGCTAGCGTTTTGTATACGCCGTATGAAGGAGTTAGTCCTCTCTTTTTCCGTCAGTCAGAGATTCTTCAAGACATCAAATGCATAGACAACTTCAATGCTGACCACATCTTTTCCTTCAAGTGTTATACGGATCTTTTTGGCAAATTCGCAGCTTATCACAATTGTTCACTTGACATCAGCGTGCAAAGATGCATTGCTGCTCCATGCAGTTGTGAATGCCTTCCTGGTGGTGCCGGGCACAATACCACTGCTGCTGATGCTGCGGTTTGGAAATCTGATCGAAAGCTGCTGGTCTATGGTGCCTGGGTTAATAACAACAACTATGCACAGGGTCCCCGTCACACCATGTTATTTTCCGTATGGGCTAGACATGAATACTATCCAAGTAGTACTGTTGGAAAACATACATCCTTTATTTAATAAGAGCGAATATATAACGGCACGGCATGACTGAAGGCAGATTCGACTTTCAAATGGAATATGATAAAGTGACAAAATAATTGCCGACGGATATCACTTTTGGGCATACGGCAGAGGGTTGCCGGAAGAGTGGAAGCAAGAAGATTGTGTACCCACAAGATGAACTAGGCCGATCCCTAGCCAATTTAGATGAGTATCGTCAAAATTGAAGGTTTCCAGAATGCTCGAAATCATGCCAAGTACATTGCCAAGCAGGAGGAGGCCCTCAGATTTTAGTAGGGGTTGGTGGAACTGAGTTGAGATAACGTACAAAACAATACATTGTTTCTCCCATCCACACTACAAGGGCAAGTTAATGTTAATTTCGTCTGAGCGTTAGGTCTCAACAATGAATGGTTGCTGGTTGAAATATAACAAAACGGACAAAAGAGGGCATCACACCCTGCTTCGCCAGAAACTGGGCACTTCAACTCAGTGAGAATCTTTCTCACTTGACAGTAGATTTGAAAGAGCTGGTAGCCCCGATGTTCCTGCCAAAACCACTGGCAACAAGTGGTCACGAACACTGACACCGCGACCGGTGTTCTCTCACCATACAGCAAAGTTTGTTTGATTTTGCCTAAGTTTTATTTCATAGTTTCCATGTGCAGTGTTCCAGTGGTTATAAACCTCTCCGGTCTCGGCGTGGGACAGCGGGTACTTTCGGAACACGTCTACAAATGTATGGTTCCTTAATCAGATGTCATCTAGCATGTACGCCTCGTGGCTGAGTAATAGCTTCTCTCTCTCTCTCTCTCTCTCTCTCTCTCTCTCTCTCTCTCTCTCTCTCTCTCTCTCTCTCTCATTAAGGACACCTCTGACGCTATGTTTTTGCGTCGCTATTAAAGCCAACAACTTGTGGCAATACCATCTCCACACACGGTGTTCGCACTGGTGCTTTTTCTGACAATTTATGCCCTGTTCACGAATATTTTAGTAAGGGCCCGAAGCTCTAGAACAGGCGATATGCATTAGTTGAAGTACATTCGTATTGCTGTTGGAGACTGTGTATAGATTAGCATGGTTCATCAATTCGGCTGACCTTGGTAAGAATAAGTAAAGTAAATCTTGCCATTCTTGGAGGACATCACAAGTTGCAAATGTTCGTGAGTGTAAACAGGCTTCGATGCATAGAATGACTGCGGACTACGATGCTTCCACAAAGTGAGCCAGCATCACCAAACATTCTACGTATCCCATTGCCGCTAGTCAATATATGTGGGCCTGCAAGACACAAGAGCGATGTTGTCACGGCAGAAGGCATGCCAGTAGTAGCACTCAATTCCCCAACTACTCTACTGCTGGAGGATTTATATCCCACACGATCAGACAGGAACAACTGGGAATATTGTTGATGGTTGAAAATTACCATACAGCAATATATTCCTGTGTATGGTCAGCCCTACATGGACACGGGCACTGTCTCCTATGGAAAACTCTTATTGGACCAGATAATGTGCATGTGTCATCAATGACCTTACATGGAAAAAGAAGATCAGGTAATATATTGGAGCGTAGAATCACCTTTGGGATCACAAATAAACACTAACGTTCTCAATAGTGCAAACAGCAAGCACGTTCTGATTCTATGTGGTCAGAGCTTCCTTAGCCATCACGCTGCGGTCGCCCCGTGGCTATTGCCCTCGAGGTCGACGTTCTAAACGCTTCCACCGCTGACTTAACGGCTGAGAGAATCATGTAAATTGGTGGGGTTACGGCAATAAATGCGTTGGGTTACTATCGTTGGGATTCAACACAAGGTTATTAAAACCTAAAAATCCTGTATGTAATGGCAGATGGAATTACTTATAATTATGATAAATATTTCAGCTAAAGATACAAAAATGCATATAAATTTGATTCATTATCTACAATTAAAGTTTGGGAAAGAAAATGCATATAAATGCCTCCGATGTAAGATATATCTACAATGACATCTTAATTTTGTCTGATAAGGAATATCGCAGGTACCCCCTGTAACGATCAGTCCTCTTGTTATTGTATTAATTCACCTAAAAAAAAATTTATCATCGTCTGAAACTACCTGATGAAACCAGGGAGGGGATTTTGTCTGTAGCCTTAATAGGTTCCCCTACTTTGTTCTGAAAATTGCCTTATCTTCAAAAAGCTTAAAATTCAGAGAGAGAGAGAGAGAGAGAGAGAGAGCACGTTTGTTGTACGGGACATAACTTTGGACTATGTATGAAGTGTAGATTTAAGGCACGTTCTCCAGTCTAACTAGATACTTACCTGTTAAAAAGGATATCTGTGCAGATCAGATTTTTTAATAGATCAGATTTATTTGCATTACTACACATATGATTAGATTTTCTGGTCCTTAACTAAAGGAAAGAAAGGAAAATGAAGCAGATATCAATATGCATCATTGTCAAAATTATTGAAAATTGAATAACCATCTATTTCAAGGAGTGTAATGGCACGATTCTCTTTTTTGCTATTGGGATTCTATCTGGATATTCCTTTTTTGGCTACCTTTACTTCGTATATCTTTACATGTTCAAAATTTAAGCCAGTCAGAAAATAAAGTGTTTTCAATCCACTGGCATGGTTTTTTTAATATATAATTTATCTCTGAAAAAGTGTACTTAAACCTGCACATTTAAATGAATTACTTCGTTGCAAGGTGAGAATGGTTTGAAACCAAAGATATTGCACAAAAAAATAAATAACTGCTCCTTCAGGTTGATTTGAAGGCATCTCAGAACATTTTGAACCTTACCTATTTGTTATTCTGAAATATAATGGAAATGAGTTACCCTTAAATGAGAAAACTGAATTGTCAACCTAACCTTCTTCCACAATCTTAAGTCACTGCAGCTGGAATTGTCTAGCCCAATACCACCAGGAAAAAAAAAAGTATTCTTCTCTGAGACAAATTTGCATGGCCTTGTTCCTACTTTGGCATGAATTTAAAACTGAAACAGAAGTAATTTCATCACAAAGGACAATAATTCGTTTTCCTCGATAAAAAAAACTGACCCAGAAATGCACGCAAACCACGATGGGTGGCTAGTGGAGGATACTGATACCCCAGTCTTGGGTGGACGTTCTTTATGAAAACAATTACCCGTGAAATATATAGTCACAACCCAAAATATAATGGTTTGAGGAAATGTTTGACCTGGTGAAAAAGTCTCTATAACTGAGTTTTAAAAATTTCCCGGCACAGGGGTAAGAACTTTCCATACCGTACCAAATCCTTTCTAAAATACCTATTTCAGATATGTTTCCTATACAGATCTGACTCAACCACGCCCATTCTCCAGAAAGTAAGGTTTTCCTAGAAAGGACTAAAACGCTTTCAAACTGACTTCTGTTTTAATTTGCACAATATAAAGATTTCCTTTAATCTTATTTGTTACATTTCCTGGAGTAGCTTCCTTATATCAAACAACAAGGGAGACCGTAGAAACTTTTCGGGGGCAGACATGTTGTGGTCAGCTATTAAGATTTACGGATGTAGGCTAAAACAGGTTGTACATGAAATGAGGGGTGGGTGTGGGTGGGGCGGTCATGTGAAATAATATTCCTTTAACCACCATCATGAATGAAGGCGGAACAATCTGTATCAAGAACTTGCTCAACATCACATTTTGAATTACTTCCCCTATATTGTGGTAGTCTTTGCAGGCCTTGCCTTGGTCATCGGCATTGCAGCTCAGATGAGTAAGAATGCAAAAACCATGGCATTGGTGGGTCTTTAACAAATATGAACAACAAACCTCAGCCCTAATAAAAGCACAAATATACTTTTTAAGGAAAAAACATTCTAATTGAAAACCTCATGTTCCTATAGGTATATATGTCTGTAGATTATGATCAAGTCACTTTTAAACAGAAAGAACACAATTTCGTCCATTTTGCTTGATCAAGGTCACAAAATCATTAACTTTAGGGTAGACAAAATTCACAGTTTCACCTAAATATTCATCTATAGTACTCCCTTGCAACCATGCGGTTTTGTGTACTGAAAATCAGCTGTCTCTTGAAATTCTACATGTCCAAACTGGTATTATTTTTGAAAGTCTGAGAAACTTTGATCTGATCCTACAGTAAAGTGGTATTGTTGCAGAGAAACTTATAATCAAAGTCGAATACATCTTGAAAAACTCTCTTCAATTGTGTGTGGAAAGGAATATGACGAAATTGAAAGCCATCCAGACTAGACTCAGCTAGTCAAGCACAATCTCTAAATTTAAACTTCTCGAGAAAAAATTCATTATTAGAAAGCTTGCTTATTTCAAAATATTTGTCATCTAGACGGCAATTCATTGTGTGGTTTCATTCATCAAGATCTAAACGATAAGAAAATTTATTTTGCTTGCTCCAAATTTTGGGAGAAAAAAGTCAGAAATTGTGGGGGGGGGGTTTGGTGGGAATTGTTTTTTGCTTATTCATTTCAGACCCATTGGATATGTAGTATCACGCGCAGTGCTTGACCTCCTGACGTTTTCTGTCAACCAGTATACAGTATATACATGAAAAGCACTATGCTGACCTTTGACATTCGCCATATGATCTTTTTGTTGATCTTTTTATATATTTAAAGCTAAACCGACTACAAATGCAGATAAAGACGGTATGCCTTTCTGTAAGGTTGTCCGTGAAATAAAAATTAGTCTAAAATGAAATATCTACTATTTATTACATGCTAGACCACGAATTTTCGAATTCTCCAAGAGAAATAATGTTGCTAACTAACTGGAGTGGAATACAATGACTATTTTGTCACTGCCCCCTCAATAGATATGACATTGTAAGCAAGACATCTAATGCATTTTTACCTGAGCAACATTCATGAAATAAATATGCACTCTGCTAGGATCTAAATTTTCTTGTCTCATAAAGATCTTTTCAGCTTTGTATATCTCATCGTGTTTGCCGTATAGAACAAGAGAAAATGGAGACCACCTGAAGTACCCTCTGATAACGAGTGGTCGTGGTCAGAGAGCTATCAAGTCGTTGTTCCTAAGTCATATCGACCGGAAACTCTTAGTGTAGCCCATGAAAGTCCCTTGCATGGTCATTTAGGCAATATAGCTTATCACATACTCTTGAATCATTTGTATCGGCCGAACATTAATGGCAATGTTTGAAATACTGAAGTTCTTTTCACACTTGTCAAATGGTAGGAAAATCCAATCAGAATATAATGAATATATCTGCAACCTATTTCTGCATATGATGAACCGTGTAGCAGAACAATGGTAGAATGTGACAGTTCCTTGCATAAGACCAAGTCAAGCAACCAATACCTGCTGACAATAATGTGTGCGTCCGCAAGATTTCCAGAGGCTATTCCTAATTCCTTTGAGGAATATTAAAACTATAATCGTAGTAAAAGCTTTGATACTTTTTTCACACTTTTTGGCCTTCCCAAACTGTCCAATCTGATGAAGATCAAATTTCATGTCTGGGATTTTCCAACAAGTCTCCAAGGTATCCAAGAATTTAATTCCTCTGCACATCACCCTAAAAGTTAACTGGCTTTGGAAAGATTCCACTAGACCTTAAAGAACATAATTCGATCATATTGCTTTGATACCGGAAAAGATTGTGATGAGGGAGTTCATTTACTTAGTGTTTGCTATTAGAGAATCAGTTCAAGAATCATTACGTTTTAGTCTTTTTGAACTTGAAATTGGACATACTGTACTTGGACCATTGAAATAATTATTAATAGAGAAACTTCTTTCAATCGAAGATTCAGAGATTAATCTTCTTGATTGTGTCTTTGATTTAAAATACAAGTTGTCAAATGCCTGTGAAGTAGCAAGGCCTATCCTCAATCTACGCATTCAATAATGAAGTTCAGGTATAACAGAAATACAAAAGAAAGGACCTTTCAGCCTGGTGATAACGTTCTGGCTCTCTTGCCCGTACCTCAAAATGCTCTTCAGGTTAAGTATCATGGTCCCTATACAATTAAAAGAAAGTAAGTGACTTAAATAATATCTTCAACACTCCTGGGAGGAAGAAACAGAAAAAGCCTCAGCCATATAAATATGTTAAAGGAGTAGTCAGCTTAGTTGTACCTCTCCCACACAGAGAGAATGGAAACGATTGCGTGCAATCAGATTGTAGAGACACTGGTTTTACCGGTCTTCGGAATTCGGAAATTTTGGAGAATCTAGACCAGAAACTTTGACATCTAAAGCCTCAAGAGAAGAGTGAATTGAAACAGCTGCTATATGCATTTGAGCACTTGGTTTCAAATGTTCCAACCCGAAAAAAAAAATCTACCATGGTGTTGAAATTGTAGATTCTACACATGTGAAACAGCATAGATACAAGATGAATGTTTGAAAAGGAAATTCAGTATTTGCTGGAGAATGATTTAATTGAAACAAGTAACAGTAATTGGAGTTCGATATGTATTCTGGTAATGAAACTAGAATATGCTTTCCATATGTGCATTGACAACAGAAAAGTTAGCAGTGTCACAAAATTTATTCATTTACAATATCAAGAATTGATAACTGCATTGAAGGGACAGGAAATGCAAAATATGTCACCAAATTCGAACTTTTGAAAGGATTTGGCATATTCCACTCACGAAAAGAGCAAAAGAAATTTCTACATTTGCAACTCCAGATCGACTTTATCAGTATAATGTGAAACCATTCAATATGAAAACATCTCCGTCACCATTCCAGCGTTTAATGAACATGATAACACCTTGTATAAATGACTGTGATGCGTACTTTGATGACGTCATGATATACAGCGACTCCTGGAAAAATCACCTGAAAAATATTCGGAAAGTCTTTGATCGACTGAATCATGCAAATTTGACAAATAATTTCAGCAAATATGGGTTCTGCCGTGCTTCTGTTACAACTTTATGACATATTGCGGGACATGGTCAAATTAACCCTGCAGAAGATAACGATAAGGCTATATCTAAATTCGCAGTGCCTATTAATGAAAAGCAGCATATCAGAGCTTTTTATATGGCTGGATATAATCGAAAATGTTACTCAACATTTTCCAAAATTGCCGAAATCATAACCAATGTGTCGAGTAAGATAATCAAGTTTTGTTGGTCTGGCAAATGTCGGGAAGCTTTTGATAAATTATGGATCATTCTTAAGCGTGCACCAGTTCTTTCAGCTCCAGATTTCAACCAGTCATTTAAAATGTCTGTTGATGCAAGTGACATAATTGCTGATGGCGTATAAAATCAAGAAGACAACGATGGTGTGGATCATCCAGTGTAATATTTCTAGAAACGCTAAATATGCACCATATAAATTATTCCACTATCTAGAAGGAGTGCTTGGCTTTGTAACACTTTGTAGTGCATTTTAATTCAGCTCTTTATTATTATATTTAGTGATCACAACTCCTTTACTTTCATCAGCAAAATGATAAACAAAAATTAGAGATTATTGAGATAGAGTTTGATGTTGCAAGGATACAATATTGATATCAGGCACCTCAAGGGAAAATATAACCTGATTGCAGATACACTTTCACGTATATGGAAGTTCTATGTTGCTTTATTTTGTACATATTTTTGTTATTCATCAGATATCTTCCTGTGAAATTTTATTAGTATATTCTGTATGTTTCACCTATACATTTTTCATTTTTCTTTATGAGAGGAGGTGTTATGTATATATTGTTTTTCACTATCTGTAGATCGCGTATGAGTTATAAATAGGTGTTTAAAACCCTTAAAATAAGTCGTGATAATGGACCTGTGTACATGTTGAGTGATTTAACATTGGATGATTCATTCAGGTACGTTCTGCTGCAAAGTGAGGTTGTGTGACGTAAGTCACGTATGCTAATTTTGCGATGTAGAGCCGTAAGAGTGTAAATAAAGTCGAGTGTTCATCAATTAATTCATTCTTATTACCTATGTTTTTGTTTTAATATCAGTCTGCAGATGTGTTTAATATTGTGCTTTGAATTGGTTTTGAATTGCAAAGTGCTCTTTGACTCTGGCCTAAAATATAATTCTGAGACAATTTGTAAATTTATTCAAATGAGTTCTGGATAATGCCATTGTGAAACTTCAAGACTGTTGGCACACCAGTACATTCGAGGACCTGAAATGCATTCGGAACACTCGATACTTTTTAACTTGTATAAATCTTGCAGGGTTATTTTGGAATGTAATTCATAAGACTGTAGGCTCCTCTTAAGTTGTCATTTTATAACTTATAGAATTAAATTATTTGTTAAGTTTTACAAAACGTGATGGTTTTACTTCTTTCTGTTACTTAGTTTAGATCATATTTTTCTACTCCATCCATGTGGCAATACTTCCTAAGTGATCTATATCAAAATATCCCACGTCACATCAGAACCCGCCTGATTGAACCATCCAGTGGGCGATTGCTCCAAACCTGCACATAGGTTCGTTATTAATTATTAATTTTACAACTTGTAAAAGCCTTATTACAGCTCATATGCAATCTACAGAGACGTGCCAAAAGTGAAAACAGAATATATACATAACACGACCTCTCCTGTATTTGACCCGAACTTGCAGGCAAATATACTTAATCTCTTTTCATGTCAGCTCGTGATATATTGCTTCAAAGACGAACAACACCATACACATGTTACAAAATTATTGATTGGTTTCAGTGTCCTTTCCTAGTGTAATCTCATTTTATTTACTACTTTGAAAATTAGGAGATAATTAATAGAAAAAGATTTTCACCTCTCGACACGAATCATTTTTAAAGAATTTACCTCGCTGGGGACAAATGTCTGTTATGCTTGGCCGTGTTCCTTATGAACCCATTTTTCCTAATTTCCCGACAACTCCGGTGGCCTAGTGGTTACAGCGTCTGCCTCGGACGCGGGAGGTCGCGGGTTCGAACCCCGGCCGAGTCATACCAAAGACTTATAAAAATGGTACTCACAGCTGCCTCGCTAGGCGCTCAGCATTAAGAGGTTAGTGTTAGGACTGGTCGGCCTAGTGTCAGGATACATGTGTGCGGCATGATGTCCCAGTGTTAGACATCACTATAAACTGCCACAATACCGACATCGTAGCGATATGACTGAAAAATTGTTAAAGCTACGTTCAAAATTAAAATCACACACACACACACACACACACACACACTCCTAATCTCCCATTCAACTTAAAAATTTATATATATATGTGTGTGTGTGTGTGTGTGTGTGTGTGTGTGTCATAAACTAATCTTTGTTATGTATATAGACTCATTATGTTTTCGTCTTTTTTTACTTTCTTGTTTTTCTCTGAAGATGGTTTATTCTGATTAAACATTGAATTATTCATGTACTACTTCATGAGAGATGTCAAACAGTGAACTTGTTTATTAAATGTTTCTGCCTTGATTGCTTTTTTTCATACCGTGTTTTCGAACAGGAACAGCTAGTTGTAGACGTTATTTAACACCATCACCTTATCAGCTCTTATATAAGTTATATGACACCATTGCATTAGCAACTGCACATAAGGATTAATCCGAATTTGTTGCAACATTATAATGGATGTTTTCACCGCGTATTGATAGAAAAACTAAATAATTATGTCTCAGATTGCAGGGTGTGGATAAATAAAATCATGCAGGTGTTGAAACATTTTTTAAAATAATGTCTTGGTATATTACAAATTTAGCAGACCAATCAGTTTATATTTCTTGGGTATGTTGCAAAAACTTTCGCTAATGGAGGAATGTGCAGTTAAGGCTATAATAGGTTCTCCCTAGTGACTTGGAATGACGGAAAACCTGTAATATTATTATAATTGTTACGAGTCTATGCTCTTAAAATAAGTAACAGAAAAGAGTGAAAAGCAACAAGCTTTGTAAAATTCAATAAATAATTTATTTCCCTAGAATACAAAGTGAAAGTAAAAAAAAAAGAACTTACGGTATTGAATTAAAAAAACCTAAATAATCATAAAATTACAGACATACGTCCTAATAACTTACAGTCCTGAATAAACTTTAGTGGAAATCCAAATTAATTCCAACGTTGAATGTGTTGCTGTGCTTGTGGAGGCCTGTTTTGTGTTGTTGTACCAAGAGTCTTTTGTTGAAGCACAGTAATATAATTCCTGATTTGAATTCACTATAAATCCCAGTGAATATCTGTCAAAGAATGTTATTTTTTACGAGCACTCTGTAGTTCCAGAATAAATCACTTGAATTGAATAATTTGAAGAAATACATTCCAGCCCAAATGAACTGCTGGACACAATAATAATATAAATTGATTTTGCTAGATCATAAAGCACGAAGGAATAATCTTTCCAGTAACAAGATTACAAAGTCTTCCACTTGACCTCAGGTTCAATAAAAAACAATTCTGAAAAAAACATACCTAATTGAAAAATAACCATCTAGAAAATTCTTAATGTTTTCAAATTAAATGTTACTTATTATTAGAAAGTCTGTTACTAAAATTATAATATATAACCTGAATTATGTCAGGTACACTAGGTCAATTGAAGACAATTCAAATAACCTACACTCAGACCCAAATAAACATATTTACTTCTATTAATAATGATCCTGATGTTAAACCCGTAAGAATAGACAATATTTTAGCCATGTATTAGTTGTTTACATAAATTTAAAGAATAAATGAATAATTCAGTTCAAGTAGAAAATAAACTTGAGTTTGGACAAGGTCAAGTCCAACATACAATGTTACGATACAATGTCATAATGAAATATAAAAAACAATTAAAATATTAAAAAAGCAACTAACAAACAATGGAAATTAAATATACATAAACATAATACAGATCAGAGTATTTCTCATACTTAACTCTTTTTATTCTGTGTCCCATTTTATTGTACGATTAAAAAATACACAAGATACTTCCTCAACACGTCTACCGACAATAGGTTCCACTGCTTGGTAAAAGGTAGATTCTAAATTTGATTCCAAGTTGCATTATGAAATTTAATTTTGTAACTTAATACCTTTATTTGTATTTATTACATATTTGCAATATGCTTCCAAATCTCGAACACCCAGCCGTCTATATTGGCGACTTCAACAGTCATCACCCTGACTGGGGCTACTCACACTCCGATGAAGACGGGGAATACTTGGAAGAGTGGGCAATGAACAATGACCTCCTCCTGATCCACGACTCCAAACAACGTGGGACCTTTCACTCTGCAAGATGGCAAAAAGTCTACTCACCGGACATCTGATGGGTCAGCTCCATTGGTGACCATCCTTAGCCAGTCACCCAAACTGTTCTAGATGACTTGCCACACAGTCAGCACAGACCAATACTTATCCATATTGGACTTCAGCTGCAGGCTATACACAGCTCTTCACAGTGGCGCTAGAACTTTCGCAAAGCAGATTGGACGACGTACGCAGATATACTGGAGCGTAGCATAGTCACCATACCATTTCGAGGCACCCCAATCAAGGAATCCTACCACCGCTTCCGAAGAGCCATGTTCAAGGCAGCCACTCAGTCTGTCCCTCGTGGTCATCGTCCAGTCTATACACCCTGTTTGGATGAAGAATGTCAGGCTCTTCTCAAGGAATATGAAACATCTGGAGACCCAGACATAGCAGATTACCTGATAGATTCCCTGGTTACTGCCAGGCGCACTCGCTGGGAATAAACTACAGGATCACACTCAACTTTACACGCTCCAGCCGGAAATGCTGGAGCTTGAATGGAAGAATTGGAACCGCTCAGCAACCACCAGTTCAAGCTCACCCTATTGTGAAGCCAAATGCTGTAGCTAGCCACTTATTACAAGTGGCAAAAGCACCCCTGGAGAAACAGCACCGACGTCAAGTACGAGATGAGTGGCGACAATACTGCTGTCGGAAGTCAGATGAACTAGATCAAAATACTCCAGAGGCATTTACAACAATAGAACCTGAATCGGTGTTATGCAGCATCAAAACAGGCAAAGCAGCAAGATATGACAACATCCTGACTGAGTTCCTGAAGCATCTTGGCCCGAAGGCAAAAGAATGGCTTGCTGCTTTTTACACCCGGGTTGTTAGGGAAAAGTGCATACCGACTTTGTGGCATCAGGCAAAGATTATTGCGATATCAAATCCTGGCAAAGATCTCAACAATGCGGCGAGTTATCGGCCAATCTCCTTGCTTTCAGTCTGTTTTAAGGTACTGGAGCGCCTGATTCTCCAAAGAATTGGTCCTGACTTGAAGAATATCATAACTGTTAAGCAGGCAAGTTTCAGACATGGCCGTAGCACTTGCGATCAAGTCCTTGCCCTGACTACATTTGTTGAAAACGGGTTTCAGAGGAACCTTAAAACTGGAGTTGTTTTTCTAGATCAAACAGCGGCATATGACACGGTCTGACATGCAGGGCTGCTGTTGAAAATTTCCAGAGCATTGCCGCGCTGGATAGTTGAGACTATTGAACTGTTCCTTCGCAACAGGCGCTTCAGAGTGAACATCAGAGAGATCTGCAGCTCGTAGAGGCGTAAGACTAATGGACTCCCACAAGGGTCTGTTCTTTCGCCAAGTTTGTTCGATGTCTACATCAATGACTTAACTGTAACACAGTCGCGCAAGTTTATGTATGCAGATGACATTGCTCTCGGGACCCAAAGTCGCTCATTTGCTGAGCTTGAGGGGGTACTGAATAAGGACATGGAGGATATGACGGACTTCTTCAAGAAATGGCGTCTACAGCCAAGCGCTACAAAGACAGTCTCCAGTGTCTTCCACCTTAACAATGCAAATGCGAACCGTGAGCTTTGCATCCTCCTCAATGGGCAGCAAAAAAAAACACCACCCGACACCAACATACCTTGGTGTGACTCTGGACAGATCACTGACATTCTACAACAAACCTAAAGAAACTTCCAGCAAAACTTAGCACTCGAAACAACCTACTCCGCAAACTGGCTGGCTCAACCTGGGGCTCTAGTGCTCAGACACTCAAGACATCAGCACTGGCTCTCTGTTATTCGACAGCCAAGTATTGCGCTCCTGTCTGGGCTCGATCATCCCATACTAAGCTAAACACAGCAATGCGCATAATCTCTGGAACACTTCGTCGTACTCCTTTACAATGGCTGCCAGTACTCAACAATGTTCCTCCTCCACATCTGCGTCGCCAGGAAGCAACCACAAAAGTGTTGGCTAAGGTCTATGCCAGTAAGAAACTTCCACTGTACATGGACATCACCTCACATCCAGCAGTCCGCTTGACTTCGAGACCCCCAGTCTGGTTAGGTCCGTTGCCGGAGGATATGACAGCTATTTCAGCATGGACCTTTGAGCGGTCTTCAACAGATGTTGTAAACCACTCCCTCGTAGCTGAGCCACCTGTCTGTCCTCCGGGCTTCAACCTCACACGTCATCTGTGGACCACACTGAACCACTTTCGGTCAGGACAGGGTTGTTGTGCAGTCAACCTGGTCCGATGGGGCCAGGCCACTGTTGCTGTGGAGCTCTTCAGACCATATCACACATTTTGAACAACTGTCCACTGACAAAGTTCCCCCCTGGACTGCAAGCTCTGCATGTTGCTGATGATGATGCGGTTAAATAGCTGAGCACGCGATGTGCACGATACTGATACTAATAATAATAATAATAATAATAATAATAATAATAATAATAATAATAATAATTGCATATTCATAGTGAGATATTGGAATGTATCAGTGGGAGAAAAAGGTATATTTCCCCAGTGGCTATATCATTTTCATCGCCACACTTTTGATGTCACATCTATAACTACATTTTAGCGATTTCGCAAATATATAGCCTTTATATATGTTACTCAAACCTGTATTTCCATACAAAGGCCTATTTCAATTTTCTTCTTCTGCGCTCTTTCTCCTCCTCCTCCTCTTCTTCTTCTTCTCTCTTTATCCACATCAGGATGTCCACATCTTCAAACGTGTCAACTGCAGACACTGAAGTGTACAGTTATGCTATCATTGAGGTGCCATCAAGAAATATCTAAAACCGAACTCCAATGTATTACCTTTTATAATTAGTTTTCAACATGAATCATGGAAACTTCCAGTGACTTAACTTACATGACCTTGTGCTGTATGTCACCCATACAGTATTGTATACCTGTAATACTCTAAAACAAACCGTACACATATTTGAGAAGAATAAAAGCTCGTGATTGAATATCGTTACAATTTGTTTATTTAGTAATTTTAACTGGCATCACTATCGGATGATTAGTGTTGATTTTGAGCTGAAATTAGGTGACAATAAAAAAAATTGGAGCACCAATTGCTACCTACCTTGACTGCAGGCTTGCCAAGGCAACAAAAAATACGTTTCAATGTGGAAATATAGAAATAAACGAAATAAAGAACGAATCTCCTTACATGCACCCTCACAATCAATAAATTATTTTTCTTAAATGTTACGCACTGAAATCTGTCAGTTACAACCGGTTTCTTATTTATTTTGGTTACGCAAGCTACAACAGCATGAAATGTGTTAAACAAAATTAAAACTGACTTAATTTTCGTACGAATACAGTCACTATTTGGACAAAATACATAACTTGAAGAATGATATGTGCAAAGTAATTTTTAAAACGTCGGAGTCATACAATTATTGTCAAATTTAAGAACTTCCTTTTATCGATGTATCAATGCAGCTATTAATCGCACTGGCACAGAATGAAGAAAATCCACGCAAAGCAACAGCTTTTGCCTTGAACAAAATATGCATTAGAAAAAAGATCACGATTTGTTGAGCGGATATAAGGAAATATTTCATATTTCGTATTGTCACTTGTTCCTTTGCCATTCCAGACAATTCAATGTTTCCACTTAACTCGCTAAATATTTCCGTACATACACTAAATAAGAAAGTAGATATCTTGTATTCATTGGTTTTGAACTTTTATGACGATGAAATGACACTCTAGCTGGTACTGAATTGTAGATGCAGCAAAGTGCATAGCTAATGTTGGATTGGGTCCTGCAGAGGAAGATCTCTAGATAATTTGAAGCGATGAAATAAAGATATGAAACACGACTGAAATGAATCATGTACGAAGATGGTGAAGTATGGAATTATGAATTAATGAACGGTAACAATTTCGTTTGCAAAAGATCGAAGATCACCTAACAGTATAATGCTATCTTCGGCTTCATAAACTGCAATGATAATGCGACTATATGAACGCCTCAACACACATTTAATCGCAAACTAAGGAGCCTGAAATTCAAACCACCAACGACAAATCTTTAAGGGTCAGTTTTTATATCACAAATGGAAGATTCAAGAATTTCTCATGTAGAAATGGCTAAGGTGTGTGGAGAATCCCTATGAAGACTGGAGATCTTCACAATTTAAGTGACCTTGCACAATTCTGACCTTCTTTCTGTTCTATATAAATCAACATAAGACTATTGCCTGCTTACTGTCATCTTCTGAGGATGAGCACACTGTGATATATTCCACCTTCACCGACTCAAATTGTGATTGTGCACCCTTACCATAATTTGTTCAGTTCTTCTCCTGTGTAAAATACGTTGCTCTTGTTTGCTTCAATGATCTTTTTCATGTCAGTTAAACAGTCACCATTAATGACGTTCATTCCAACGCTCTCTATACTAGATGTAACTCACTGATGAGCAACCATTTCTTTTGAAGGTGGCAAATTGGAGTTGATTTCTAGAAAGGTACTCATGTAGGCTTTATGTACGGCATTTATGTAATGTGTAGACTTTGTCACAGTTTGTTAAACAATATCAACTGTCGCCTTCAGGCTAAGCCAGCTGATAGATTGAGACCCCTTTATCATAAGATCTGTTTCTTTTAAGGCGTTCTGAATTTCCTTATAAAGCAAGCTTTAGACCGAGGGCAAATAAGTTTGCTTGGATTTTCAAAGGGGGCATATTTCCATTACATTTGTTGCATTTGTACACCTACACCTGTTTTTCTTTCCAACACCTGCACCATGGGATGCCGAGTACACGTTAAGAAAGTTTGATTTCCAACTTGCTGAGGCAATCATGAGCAGCAGTAACAACAGTGAGCGAAGACCTTCTGCATGCAAACATTTGCTACGAACGTGGTCACATCCTGCCGAGCCTTGATACACTATGTGCACAATGAAAGTCTATTTTCAGCAGTACAATCGGTTCTTTAATCGAATGTAAATGAAACAAACCCTAGTTATTACAGCAGGAATTTTTTTCAAATAAGTATAAGACCACATGTCAGGAAAATAATTTAAAGCAAGACAGGCTGACAAAACAGCATGTAAGACGATTCCGCTGAAGAGATTAAAGAACGAAACATAGTAAAAGAAAATGGACCTTTGTGATGTGTTTTGAAATAGCATTGCGACTGGTATTAAGGAGAATATACCAGAAGGTATGTGTTTCTACATTTAGACCTGCTTAATAAAATGGATAAGATAATCAAACATGCACCTACACTCATTTTATAAATGGAAGGATTTGGCTTTTGTTTCTTTGAAAATCCTTCCACTAATATCTCCTTAACAAGAGAGCTATGCAGGTGGCGTTTGGGTTTTGAACACAACATCAGCAGTAACTGCGGATTAAACAAACTCTTTTCTAAGCAAGTACAAACACGTCCTGTAAGATGCATCACAGTGGATTCCCATTAGAACATATTTTGGAAGAGATTTCTCTAGAAATGATAAAAATAGTGGTTTGTGAATATGTTTGCTATCCAGTTTCTTTAGCACTTAAACGTAGTGTTTATTTTTGGTACAATTACCTTTTAATGCTCTGTAAAAACTATGGTTGTATATTGTAGGTTTTCGATAGTCGTTGACTGGTAGCTGAATTGTAGGTAACTGGGTGATATTCACTCCAAACGGCATGTTAATGGTATTGTGTTGGTGTTGAATCAATGGGTGATTGATAGTAGATAACTAGGTAGCCGTCACTTTTAAACAGCATGTTGGATAGTACATGACTGCCTGATGGTAAATAACTGGGTGATAGTCTCTCCAAATGGCATGATGAATAGTATGCGAGTGTTCGTTAATTGATAACTAGGTGTTAATATCTACATAACTGTCGGATAGTAGATGTAGCTTTAACATTACATATAACCAATACCAATTTTAATATAACATTTCGGTTCGACTCCATAAATTTTTCAACATGGAGGATCAATGTTACATTACATTTACCCTTAGATCTTATTGACGGCTCCAGGTTACACGAAATCCAACAGTTCTACGACACCTCGTCACAAAACAGCTAAACAGATAATAGCTTAGCTCGTAGTACATGAGAGAAGGTTAAATATGAATACAATAATAATACAATAATATACATTACGCATGCGCTCACATAAATTGGCTTCGTTACACATTAAATCAAGTCATCAGAACTACTACATGAAATTATTACATTGTAGTATAATAACCCCGTTCGTACATTAATCTGTATGCGACAAGAATAATCTCGCTGAATCATAAGGACGTGAACATTACTCGTCATTCAGTGCATGCAGCGTATAATTAAATTCAATTAGTCTGTTCAGTTATAAAATGGCTAACTTGAAAGAGACTACAGTATATCTGATAGCATGGCTTTATGAGTCATAGATCTGACTGCAAAATTTTGAATACATTCCGAAACCTGCAATATATAAAACTTTTCTATCACATAAAACAGATAGCAAGAAAGAATACAATGTTATATTTCACATATCTCTATAACTGAAGATTGCTTCCATAAAGGTTATTAGTATATGTTTGTTTCATTATACAATCAATACCTGGTTTGGTTGGGCAGAGTCCGCTGTATTGTATTGTACCTTACAGACTTTTTGTTGATCAGGAAGACATCCGTGAAGTAAACAGCTTCCTGGCACAACTCATTGTATTGTGATTATACAACGATAATTGTGGGCTGTAAGTACCCTGGTTGTAGTTTCAGTACATGATAGGGTATACATGGTGGCCAGTATATTTGGTATAGGAAGAGCCCAGGAAATAGCCGCTAAGAAACACCGACCCAAGGGAAGCTGTTAGAAAGCTTTATCACATATCCACGTCGGCCGAGTCCAAGACTCTAACCCCCTCGGACAGAGGTGAAATGTCAGTAATTTGTCACGGCGCTCGGTCACCCGGGGACCCAGCTTTGTTGTCTGTCTATGCCAATATATTAAGAAGCAAACAAAAAAGGCATACACTTCGCATTCGGTATAAATAAAATGTTATAACATGAGCGGAAACCTTAGCAGGTACAATTTCTGGTATAATAATGTCACAAATATTTTACCCTTAAAATGCACTAGGTCATAGTTATATTTATAGGAGGATAAAATCCGTAAAAAGTACGCTGACATTGGGATAAATAACAACGTCTGTCAGTATATGCTAGTATAATGGTAACAGTTCTTAAACGGATGAGTGAATAATTTGCATCCTTACGCTGAAACATAAAACAGAGATATAACCTCCAATGTGGATCCATTCATTGTGCATGTTTATCTGTGAATGACAACTCAATAACTAGGGCACATACGTGTCTGAAGTGCTAAGTTGTCACAGGGCATCACTGTACTAAAGATAAGTCCTTACGATATTTATAGATTAGATAAGTTTTAGCAGTCTGGTGGAATCAATTAGACAGTGGAAAATTTTAAAACATCTGTTCTTGCAGATTCAGGATAAAAATGATTATTCTCTTTCTTCTGTTCCTACGATTAGCACATGCTACTGGTAAGATTATTCCATTTTCTAAGTGTCGGTACTTGCTGTTGGTTATTCGATGATTTGAACTTTGGACAAATCAAAAGCCAATAAAAACGTACTAATTATGGCTGCTGATCAAGTCAAATTTAATTCGTAATCAAGTTTATACATACATACATACATACATACATACATACA
>JAECUM010034370.1:0-14734 GCA_016617855.1 Megalonaias nervosa
TATCCTTAATTTCCTTCCTTACTTTACATTTGTGACAAAATCCAGTGCATTAGTTATACGTTTAGATATAACAAGATTGTTTTACTTATGTTAGATCAGCATGGATAATGATGCATCGTATAGTGCTAGGGACCTTTCAAGAACGCGCCAAATTGCACCCGTATGCCTTGTTCGTCTTAGAAAAAGTCCATTAATCACACCTGTGTGCCTTCTTCATCGTAGAAAACGTCCATAGGCTGAGCTCAGTAAACTTGTATATGCGTTATTTCTGCTTCTTTATTGAATGCAAGCAACATTTTTCACTGATAAGAAAGTCTTCAAAAAATCTGAGAATGACATAATAAAGATTGTCGAAATGACAATTGTAGGATGCAACCTGACTGGTTCAATTAGTGTCACGATACATGTTAAAAAGTGTATGAAATTTTGTCTTTAACTTTAACATAATTAAAAACATTTCTCGCTGACCTGTTCCTTTTGATTCTTTTCCTTACCTATATTATCGACATTTTCATTTTACCATTGGTATGCTTTTAAAATGGGTGATATTTTTAAAAGATGTACGTTATATGTTTTCATCTTAAACATTCATTTAACTGCTATTTAGCTCTTCTCTGATTTTTGTTACTCCTATCTAAAATACATTTGCTGTGTTAATTCTTTTATTAGTTTTTGTTACTGTGCAGATTTTTAAAAAAGTAATAGCAAATTTTCTTCCTTGGTGGAAATCGGAAATCATTTAATACTCTTGTATAATTATGATCATTTAGGTTCTGCATAATGATTGACTCATTCCTTTAAAAAACGGCTTTTACTTACATTTTATCTTTGGGAAACACTGATAACATATGTGATCCTTGCCGAGCGATAAACGACACCATTACAGTCTCAAAACATCCGAACTTTATGCGGTTTTTCTTCCAGAGTGAAATGAAATGATTAATACATTTACAACAAATAATATATAGTACACAACATATTTTCTTGAAAAATTTGTTCACGTCCTATCTTATTAATCATTGTTTGATCCCTCTAAAAAGCAGAGCGCCAAATTTTACAGACTTAGAACCAAATATTCCAAAAAAGGAATACCACCCAGCCAATTCATTCCGAACCGAAAATGACCTAGAGCAACGCAAGTCGGCCATGTTCAGAACTATTTCTAGGAAAGCTAACTCTATCATACCTTCTGCATTTAGTAAACTGCCTACTATTGAAGGACCATTACTTCCGGAAAACATTTTACATCAATTTAATGTAATCAACTGCTTGAAACAGTATCCGTGTTGGTGTTTTTTATATATAAATTTTTGAGTTACGGAAGGGACTGAGATATTCCAGAGCGCTAAATATGTTCACAGGTATAATGTTAGAGCAATTTAGTAATATTCAGATCTCACCGATACGCCTGCTGGAAGTAGTCAAAGATTTAATAAATGTAATACCTGATCTTACTCGAGATATGATTGAAGTTGCTGGAAATAGAACTTCTAAGATGTACTGCAATTCTGACTGTGTTAACGTAGCACAAAAATTGTGAAGTTTGGAAGGGGTTGGGGCGACGATAAAATACGGTTGTCAGTCACGTGCAATTATCAGATGAGTAATATGAAATAAGAATGTATGTAAGACACAAAGGGATGGGGGTCAATTTGAGACAAGTATGGTTACATCGGTAAATACGATTTATAGTCAGTTTAGTGTTATCGGAGAAATAATGCGCCGTGTTTACAAGAAGTAAATGCAATCAGAGTGTAAGACCCAAGGGCGTGAATGTTAGAATAGTCTGTTCACATCAACTTCGTTCTTTTGTTGTTGCATAAACAAGAAGTTTGTTCACGGGACATGAATACCCTATTATAGTAACATCAACCTACGTCTTAAAGAAACGCACGGCCGATAAGGTTAACACTGTCGACCCGTTCAAACGCAATAGCAAAACGTGCTATAGAAAGCGTTATTGTCGTAGGCCAATATGAAATACCCCAAAATGTATAGCAGCGATACACCTAAGTGGAAAACAGAAATATTTCATTCGCCCTTGAATGAAACAGTTCGGTGAAGAAAGAGCGATGAGTACTACTTTTGACATTCGTTTAGCTTGCACTACCTTCAGTAGTTTGTAAACACTGTTTGATATGATGCAGGTTATCTCTGAAATGGCTTGGTGCATAAAATGACCGTCAGAGTGCCTTAATGTTTCATCTACACTGTATACTACAGCTTACAGTATCGACAGCTTACAGTGTACATTGCAGCTTACACTGTATCCTACAGCTCACAGTATCCTAGAGCTTACACTCTATACTACAGCTTACACTATATGTTACAGCTGAAACTGTACACTGCAGCGTACACTCCAAACTCGAGCAGAAGATCTCACAGTTGACGTTAGCAGGATATGTGTTAGATAACGTTTGTTTTGTATTGACAAGAAATTGTTTTATCGCCCATTTTATTATTTGGCAATAATTTATTGCATTTAAAAAGTTTCTAGATCATTAAAAAAAAATCTATACCTGTTTTGTCTGTCTATCTGTATATATATGATGGTATTCGAGAAGCGTTATAAAAACTACGCGAAAATAAGTGCGTGAACGAAACACATTAAGAGAGTTCTACATAGTTTGGTTTTAAGTTGGTATTTACGGGGCGGTGTATTATTCAGTGGCAAGGCATCTGAAATACAATGAGTTGCCTATGGACGCAGCCTGCATAACTCTCGGAAATTTGTTGGCGTAATTGTAACTAAAACTTTTTATTTATATATATATATATATATATATATATATATATATATATATATATATATATATAAAATAGTTCGAGGATTATAATTCCTTCAATATCCACTTTTTTTTCTTTCTCTTTGGTAGCTCAGTAAAATTCAAATGGTAGTGGGTTGAATATCGTCTAACTGCCTCGGTGTATCCTTGGGAAAAGCACTTAGCTCCTATTTCCTCCTCATGATATAGCTAATAATGTTTTACACGTACAATTTCAAGCCAACCAACATTTCGTCTGCTCATTTTGTCTCTCTTTCCTACATTTTCCTTCTTCCTTTCTTTCATTATTTTGTTTGCTTGTTGTAAAAGAAGTTCTAATGCACAAATGAATTATCATAACGGTAAAAGGAAAATCATTTTTCTTTCACATTTGGAAATCATTTTGAAATGAAACGATTATATACCACTGTTTTATTTCTCTGGGAACATTTAAAAACATTAAATAAATTTAGAAAATTCAAATAGAATTTTCTTTTTGAATCCATATATTTCGATAGTTAAAATGTGACATACCTACGGCATGTATTATTTTTATCCTACGTACTTACCAATTTATTTTTATATTTAACAATGCTCATACCTAACTATTGTTTTACATACTTACCTACTTACACAAGAACGTACTGAAAAGCCAAACTACGTATGATATTATCTGCTTCATAGCTGCGTGGCTGTCTATCTATCTATTCATCTATCTATCTACCAACCTACCTACCTATCCACCCACCCACCTATCTATCTACCTACCTATCCATCTATCTATCTATCTATCTATCTATCTATCTATCTATCTATCTATCTATCTATCTATCTATGTCTGGACGACTGTCTACCTAGTTCATTTGGCTATTTCTTTGAGTTTGTCTTTTTAGGTTGGTGATATAATTTTCCAGGTAGTTGCAAAATTTCCCTGAAAATACTGAGATGTTCGATTTTTGGTACATAATAAAGAGCCGGAACATCCTTGTAACTTTCTGGATCTTGCTCCTATCAACTCCAGTTATTACCATGATTGGCTAACATTTTATCTCATAATCCCCTTTCTTTCTCCTAAATATTTCTTTATAGCTAATAGCAATTTGATTTATTGCAAAATTATATTTTTCTGCATCATCTTCCTTAGACAGTACGTTTAGTCCTTAAAATTATTTTAAACAACCTCGAAAATGCATTACACAAGCGGGCGTAGCAAGTAAACTCTGGAGAACAGGACTCACGGTACTAATTCAGTTCCCATAGTAAACCTACGCAAACACCATATTAAAAATTCGATAACTTAAAATTTCTGAGCGCTCATGATCAAACCTATATTTATCAGAATAGATGAAACCTGCATGTCAGCTTTTGTGTAGGGGAATGGATATGAGCCACGGCATTTTCTGGACCTGCGTGTGTTTGAAACATGTGACTTCAATTCCGCACCAAAGAGTCACGTGCTAATTTTATTAATGAGTGTTCCAAACTCAAGACTGTTAAAGGACTGAAATTCCATCAATAAAACAATGTCTATATTTTTTTTCACTTACAACTAGGATAAGCTCTCAAAAGATTCTTTTTCTTAAACATAACTTACATTATTAACCAATCCTGGCCAGACAAACCCACACATACTCTATTTATGTTCACCCATTTCCAGGCTGGTTCCCATTTTTCCATACCATTCGTACCGTGTGTCCTAAAGAGCACAAGCGCCATAATTTTAAAGCGTCACATATATTGTTTTTATTCAAATGAATTGTCATTTGAACACACACACACACACACACACACACACACACACACACACACACACATATATATATATATATATATATATATATATATATATATATATATATATATATATGAGAGAGAGAGAGAGAGAGGATGACTTGGAACGTTATTAGACAGATATATATTTATTTTGCTAAATATTAAGAACAAAAGCTCAAGAACAACAAAATCACTCCTTTTGTCTCAATTGCAGATTAGCAGCTCGTGACTTGATTCTACCGGTGACCCTTGGTTACCAAGTTAACATAGGCGACCGTCTCGCTAATAACAGACTCCCTTCAAGCAAGAAACTTTGTGATATGTTGGTACTGGAGAAAAAACAGAGACGAATGTGCAAACGAGGGAAGGGTATAGCGAAAAGTCTCTTGGAATCTATTCGCTTGTCGGTGTTCGAATGTGGATATCAGTTTCAGTACGAGAGATGGAACTGTTCTTTGGACGACCAGTACCGGATGAACATTTTACGAAGAGGTAAGGTGTGGGAAACCATAAACTGTTGCAAAGGGCTAAAAGAGAGAGAGAGAGAGAGAGAGAGAGAGAGAGAGAGAGAGAGAGAGAGAGAGAGAATGCAACGTAAATTCCAACTGAGTGCAACTAAGCGAAGTGCATTACCTAGATGTAGGTTATTCCTCTCAGTGAGTTCTTCAGGGTTTTATCTGGATCGAGAATAATATAGCAATGAATTTATACGAATTTTAATTTTCGTCGAACAAGCAAGTTCAAACAGCTTGTAATAAGTATTCTGTTAGACCCAGGAGGTGGTTTAAAATGCTATCTGAAGTTCCGGAAACTACAGAACCAACATAACAATATGGAGATTATGCCTTGATTTTGGCAGATAACACGATTACCCAACTTACATTATCTTCAATTACCTGTGTTATAGTTCTGTAATTTATTTTTATTCCATGACATCACCCAGTATTTTTATAGCAGAGGACGCCAAACTAGGAAACACAAAACAAAAGAAAACACTCCCCCAAACCAAACCAAACCAAACACCACCACCACCACCCCCAATTTAGTATTGCACACACAATTGTAAAGTTTTGGGAAAACATTATCTGCATTGATACTCCATTTACATTCGCGTCTAGTTAACCGATGTAAGCCAAGTATGTAATTTTGATATGATAACTACGTCCGTGCTTGTATGAGACGCATGCCCCCACTGAAAACCAAACAAGGTCCAAAAACCATCAAACTCATATTCACATTTAAATCTCTGCTTGAATGGATGAATATTTTACATACATACATATATACTTTGTTTACCTCGGGTGGTTTATGTTAAATCGTCCTAAGAATGTTTTTACAAAAATATTCCGAAAGTTCACAAATGTGTAAAAAATGTGAACAATTGTTCTAATGCCAGGCAATCTAATTAGCCCATTTATTTATTATTATGATAGCCCATTTATTTATTATTATGATACCCCATTTATTTATGATTATGATATAGTGTATAAACTTTCAGGGCTCTTCTAGACTGTCAATGATCAGTCAAGTAATTGCCTAATCAATGAAGTAATTGACAAATAATATTCTGAAGAAAAAAATGTCGAGCAGTGTACGATAGTGTCTGCTCTCTTGAATTTTCCATTTTCAAATCCGATTCTCTTCAACTTTATTCATTGTATTTATTGGGTAATATTTTCTTTTTCTTAATTTCCGTTATTCACTGACATTTTTATCTTGAAACTAATTTTTCTTTTTTTATAAGTTATTTATTTGTGTGTTCCTTTGTTAAGAAATATAGTATATTACAGCATTTATATAGCATAAAAAATGCATTACATTTATGACGTCAGTGATTGCAATATAAAAATCTTATGAGAATTACATAGACCATCGCATTTTCAGTTGCCAAAGCGCTCTCTGACAATTTCGATCACCATTTGGTGATCCCAATCGCCAACATAGGATCTACGTCCAATCGATGTAAGTGCTATCGCTCTAAAACTAATTCTTGATGGACGTACGGAAGTACATGTCTACAGATAGACAACAGGCAAGCAATATACCCCTGCTGATAAAAGAATACCTGTTGACCAGTTGATACTGGTAAGGTTCCAATTTCAGTTACATTAAAGACCGTAAGCGTCGCTTGGAATTTGTAAAAGTCGATCTCGACATTGTATAGACGACAAAGAAAAACAAAACAGAAAATAAAAAAACAAAATAAAGATGTTGTTGTTGTTGTTGTTGTTGTTGGTGTGGGGCTTAACGCCATTTTTCAGCACACGATAGGCTATACATGGCGGCCAGTATTGATGGTGAGGAAGAAACCGGGAAATCCGCGGAAAGAACCACCGACCCACGAGAAGCTACTGGCAAGCTTTCTCACATATCCACATAAAATAAAGATGAAAGTTATCGCAAATATATGCAAGTTTCTAAAAATCTTACCACCCCCCGCAAACTCAGAGCTGTATATAAGATTTGAAATATCGTACCTATCAAATTATAATAATGAAATATGGTACCAAATGCGATCATCCTCCCTCCGTCGAGTAAATGGCGTTCAGGTTACAAAATGGAGAGTCCATATCAGCTACAAATATATCACCCTTGACCTTGACCCTCTCCTCCCACTGAGTCTGAATCCAAGATCCGAATCTACCAATCTTAATCAAACCATCACACCGAATGTAATTCCCCCCCCCCCCATCGGTGTAGCGGCATTTCAGGTTACAAGTGATGGACGAGCAGACGGACGGACGCTTGGATGGACGTATACAGACAGACGGACATAACCAACTAAAATAAATACGCCAAAGTGCAGATACAAAGTTGTAAATTTGAGAGTATTGTATAGTTTCCCTTTGTGACCTATAATAGGTTTTGCTAAAAGACTGTCATGCACGTCGAATAGTAGCAATATGAATACCACGTAAAAGAAACGCCTAAAAGCTGATTACATCAAACCAAACGATCTATGTCTGTAATCAGTAGCGGTTTAAGACACATTAGTGCAGTAGTGACTATAAGGTGCCAACTAAAGAGAAACAACAAAAAGTGTAAAACAATCTTCATATAAGTTTAGGAAGATAAACCCTTCCAAATAAATTTTAACGCAAAGAATAGCAAGATCAATAGCAAACGTAAAGATGCTAGAACTGTGTAAAATGTATATTAAATAACAGATAGTGACAACACGTGTAAAACCCTTAAAACATGGTAAATCACGCAAAAGAAAACGAAAGAAATTCGAAAACATAACAAGATGTCCTTAGATAGACAGCATTCTTATTCAATCTACCGACCCCTTCTAGTTTTTCAGTTCAGCAACCATCCTCTAAACTTATAATTTTTTTTCAGACTGATGTGAAAACTTAAGTACAATCTTTTCAAACAAAAATTGCGATCCATATAACTGTTTAGGAGCATGACGCACGATATTATGCACGTACCAACGACCATACACACAAATGCTCGCATGTCCTAGAAACTCCCCCCTCCCCAAATAATAAATAAGGGTCTAACCTAACCTAACATGAAATGGAAAAGAAATCAGTTTTACGTCAATAGTTACAGCGGCGGTTTTAAAAAAAACAACAAACTTAATCATAACTAATTCCTTAAATTTGGTTCGTTGTGACTTATTCCCGTGCAATATTGCAAGGCCTTGTTAGGGAACAGAAGCGACCCAGCTTTGGATGCCAAAGAAAAGATAGAGTGAAATGCCTGAATCGAAGATATCGTTGAACCAGCGAATTGATTTTCTCTGTGGGGTATAATACACGATGTCAGATAATCACGAATAGGTACCAGATGATTAATCGTGCCAAACACCAATGCACGTTGTGAGGAAGGATATAACAATTACCTCATGTATAGGATAGAAATCTTGTGAAAAGTCTTTGAAATTTCTTGTGCAGTCAGTTTCCAACCTGCGATTCGTGAATGCTACTTGCTCAATCCCTCGTCAGAATTTGTTTGGTCTTTCTGGTGAATTAAATACATCAAAGTAACGGATACAATAATTTTATCTGTAAAATGAAAATAAAAAGTGAAATTAAGTACAGGTCGTTCATCGGAAGAAAGATCATGATAAATTACTTTTGCATCTGCTGGTGTGATTGAATGATCTCCAATCTTGTATCGATCAAAGCCTCCTAAAGATGTTATTTATCAAACCAATCTACTTAAATTAACGATCCCATATAGTTTACCAATACGGTTTCAAGGTTAAAGTAATCCTTCACTTTTCCAAATCATATTTTCAGTTTCAATCTAGTCTCAGAATAAAATAACTTTACTCAAAATTTACATACACATTTTCTGTAGATTGCAGCCGTTATTTACACATACTGAAAGACCTAACTATATGACTAGTAAGAAAAAACAGATTTTGTAAAATTAACTCAGACACTTTATTTGTTTGTCTGCTCAGATGTATAAGCCTTAAAGTGCAAAATGCTTTTGCAACATCTGTGTCATGAACTAATTGATCAAGGGCATGTAATGGTTTCACACCTTGCCGCAGGGCCCAAGGACGAGTTTTCTTTTATCACTTACCATTTTAAACCACAACAACGCCCTCACAAGCATGATCAATAGCAATCACAGTCTCACGAAATTTGTTTTAGGAATTTTGGACACTTTTTGTTCATCACATCGTTTGATCTTTTTTTTTTCGTTAAGGATAACGAAGACATATAATGTCATTAAAATCACATTTGCTCGTAGATAAAATATTAAAAGTGAAAGAAGAAAATAAGTGCCTCAACATTATGACACCTGTTTTCCAGCAGGCGCAATGTAACCCAGCTTGTTTGCAACCCCCCCCACCCCTCCACCCCGCAAGTTCGAGATTACAGGTTCGAGCAGTATTACATACAGAGGCAACATGAGCATTTTGTTCACGATTTCAGTTCAAAACTGCATCGACATTGACCTCCCTTAAAGTCTTCCAGCACTGTTATTGAAGTAGACAGAAAAAAAGAGTATGAATGTTAATGAACAAGAATGCATGTAACATGTAGGTAGTAAAGAATAAGGACATTTGAAATGTGTAAAAGAATAGACAGTCGATAAAGTGGAGCCAATAGTAACGAGTCATGATGCGAGCCGGATAGGAGATGTTCAATGTTTGGGAAATTATGTCCAAATTTTTTATTTTATGGAAACAAATATACATGGATCATACATATGTTCAGTACAAGTCTCCAGGAGCTAACAAAAATCACACAAATGGCCAATACCCCTCTATATTCTTTCTCGCTAGATGGCGTGAGTAAATAAACGGATTTTCGAGACTGATTCTCTGTTTCAGACAACTATCCTGTTGATAAAAATCGTAAAGCAGGGAAGCAAAAGGTCGATAATACTCATACATTCCCTGTAGGACTATTTTATTTGTGAGTTCCACTTACGGAAAATCCATGAATCTGGCCACAATGTCGATGTGAATACGGAAAATCCATATATATATATATATATATATATATATATATATATATATATATATATATATACTATATATATATATATATATATATATATATATATATATGTATAATTTTTTAAGGAAGTACGGGGTCAAAACTCTGTTTCCAATAGGTGGAAACAGTTTGTATACTGGAAACTTATTTTCACTTCCATTTCGGAAACTTTTCTCTCAGCAGTAAAGGACAACGAGACTTCAGCTTCAGCCATCAGACTCTTTCCTTGTTCTCCGGCTTACAATTGAATCAGTCCGTGTCTGATCCAGTTATTTTATGGGCATTAAAATGTGACACCAAGTATGAAATATTGTTTTGTACATACTGTATAAGACTGCTCCGGTGACCTATGTGGTTAAAGGGTCCTCCTCGGATGCTGGATGTTGCGGGTTCGAACCCTGCCCGAGTCATACCAAAGACTTATAAAAATGGAACTAGCAGCTGCCTAGCCTAGCACTCAGCATTAAAAGATTAGTGTTAGGGCTTGTCGGCCTGGTGTCAGGATAATGTGAAACGGTGGGACATCATGCTACGTGTCTTGATTCCCCAGTGCTAGACATCATTATAAACTGCCACACTGCAGATATCGTAGCCATATGACTAAAAAGTTTGTTCATGCTACGTTAAAAATGCAAATCACACACACACACACACACACACACACACACACATTCTCTCAGCAATGTAAGTATTATTTTAAATAAACTTAACAATAAGGAATGTTGTTATCCTGTTGTGCGACATATATTCTCCGAGAAGAAAAGCAGCACTGTTAAATGATTACATATACTATTTTAGTTTCATGAACTATAAGGACAATAGCTGAGCAAATCACCCAATGAGATGAAGGAATACTGATTTGTGATTGGTTTTTAATTGGGATGACGTCGATAAGAACGTTTATGGTCGTTTCAAGGGAAACAAATTACTTGCACATTGGAGACTCTCAAAGAAGGCGCTGATGGATAGATCACTGTGGACACATACATGCACATGTACCGTATAAAAGTGCATGCCGGATCATTTTAAGATGAGTGGAAATAGAAAACATCAATTTGTATCCAATTAATATTTATAGTTTTCAGATATTTTGCTCTAGAGCTCTCGTGTCTGGCCAGAATTAGTTGAGGTGACAATATTATACTCTTTCAAAACCGTTCGTGTACGCGTACTGGTGTTTTTCATCATTATGGAAAAGTAAACATACTTGTCTGATGTTAATGTGTAACACATGCCGAAACCCATTCCCCTATGACCAATATTATCACTAGAAAATATATTAGGTGTTACATTATCATGGGCATAATGGTAAGCTTGATGGACATTCTGGTTCACTAACCGTCACCAAGGTGACTAGTACTATTTAACAATCACAAATCTGTGACATAAAGGGTAGCACTATATCAGGTATATGCATCAGAACCACGTAATACTTTATTATATACATGTCTCTACCAGGATATGCCGAGAGAGAGAGAGAGAGAGAGAGAGAGAGAGAGAGAGAGAGAGAGAGAGAGAGAGAGAGAATTTAATCTATCGCCCACTGTCAAAGTCAAGCACGTGCCGATACCTATTTGCTATTGACCAATACCATTACTATTGCTAGGGACCGTTCCGGTGGCCTAATGGTTAAAGCGTCTGCCTCGGATGCGGGAGGTCGTGGGTTCGATCCCCGGTCGAGTCATACTTACAAAAATGGTACTAACAGCTGCCTCGCTTGGCGCTCAGCATTAAGAGGTTAGTGTTAGGACTGGTCGGCCTGGTGGCAGGATAATGTGACTGGGTGGGATATCAGGCTACATGTCTGCGGTATGATGCCCCAGTGCTAGACATAACTATAAACTGCCACACTGCAGACATCGTAGCGATATGACTGAAAAATTGTTAAAGCTACGTTAAAAATCCAACACGCAACAACAACGCTACTATTGCTAGATCGTATAATAGGCATTAGCTATCACGTGCATAATTGTTAACTTGATGGACATTCTGGCAATATGCCCGTCACCTAGGCGGCTGGCACTATTTCACATATACAAATTAAAATTCAACTGGGCATAACGTCGTCACTCTGCAACCAACTTTTGTGAAATTACAAGCATATATTTAGCGTTCATACCAGTTCATATTGATTTGTCATTTGAATGAAACTTAATTTTGCACGATGTCGTATGATACAGAGAGTACATGCGTTTATCCTAGGCCTTGCGATGGTGTTATTTATCATTCGTCCATGACGACAAGCAAACGGACAAACACAGTGCGATCAGAGAAAGACAGATGTTCGTCAAGTCGTAGTCCATCTCAATCTACTAGTCTACTAGCATGCACAGTTTAACAGACAAAGAGACAGAGACAGATGGACATCAGGTCTTTATCCATTTCATTCTACTAACACGAACAGATTAACAGCGACAGACTGATGAACATCAACTATTAATCCATCTCAGTCTACTAGCACGAACAGATTAATAGAGACATATAGATGAATATTGAGTCTTCCTCCATCTCAATCTACTAGCAGGAGCAGACTGACCGAAACAGATAGATGAACATCAAGTCTTCCTCCGACTCCATCTACTAACACGAACAGTCGAAATTATACAGATGGATGAACATCAAGTCTTCCTCGACTCCATCTACTAACACGAACAGTCGAAATTATACAGATGGATGAACATCAAGTCTTCCTCGGACTCCATCTACTAACACGAACAGTCGAAATTATACAGATGGATGAAGATCAAGTCTTCCTCCGTCTCTATCTACTAACACGAACAGCCGAAACTATACAGATGGATGAACATCAAGTCTTCCTCCGTCTCCATCTACTAACACGAACAGTCGAAACTATACAGATGGATGAACATCAAGTATTCCTCCAACTCAGTCTGATAACACGAACAGTCTAACGGAGACATATAGACGAACATCGAGTATTCCTCCATCCCAATCTACTAACAGTCTCATAGGCGGATAAACGTATATGCTGGAGAAAGACAAAAAGAAGTAAAGAAAGACAAACAGGCAGACATACCGAAAAAAAAGATGGAACAAAGACGGATAAGAGCTAGAATCTAAACTGAAGATCTCGGATATAGGCGGCATCGCTCTGTCGCTATTTAGGTAAATGACAGTCAAGGGCCGTGGCAGTACTAAAGTTTTCGAGTAATGGCAACTGTAATCCCCAAGTTAAGAGACATTAGTGAATGAACTCAGTGGGGCTTTTGTCGAGACCAGTGTTTTGCCTTGTTTGTTCCTCTCTATTACCAGATATCAAGACCTAATCCTGTTAACATGATAGATCAGAGGAAAATTTTAAGTGGAAATACACACTTGCATATACGTGTTATCGCTATGTTTAACTGTACTTTCTAACACCCTGATAAGACCCTTGAGTGGGCTCTCACTCTTAATTATACGGGCCTCCGCGTTATTTAGACTGACCGTATATTTGTTTGGCCAGTTTGTAAATTCAAGAACTATTAATTCTCTGATAATATGTGATTTAGTGTCTAATATCAAGAGATAGTAAGAAAGCACAATACCAAGAAAATGCTTTGTCTGGAAATGAATTGAAAATGGGTTATGATCATGCCAAGGTTGTTTACAGTATTCGTTTTAATTCGGACTGTTTCTGATATTTATCATAGTTAGTGTACAACAATTCTGCCTGTGTGTGTGTGTGTGTGTGTGTGTGTGTGTGTGAGAGAGAGAGAGAGAGAGAGAGAGAGAGAGAGAGAGAGAGAGAGAGAGAGAGAGATTATTCTCCAAAAGAGCATGTTAAACTCTTACGAAAAATGTGAGTGTAATACTGCTACTAATAATAATGACTTCGGTCAACGAGGGCAACTCAATTACATAACTGAGTAGGGCCCCGGGTGGCTGAGCGGTCTAAGGCGATCGCTTTTAGCGATCACTGACATCCCACTTCTGTGCGCATCTCGCGCTTAGTCAACATGGATATGCGAGAAATCTTGCCTGTAGGTTACCGTGGGTCGGTGATTCTCCGAAGTGTTTTCTAGGCTCTTGCTTGATCAGTTATACTGACCACCGTGTATAACCTATCATGTGCTGAAAATTGGCGTTAAACTCACAACAGCAGCAGCAGCAGCAGCAGCAGCAGCAGCAGCAACAACAACAACAACAACAACAGATAATTAATCTATCGTGAGGCCATCATCACAGAATTCGTCAATGGTGACGATTTTCAAGAACCATATGTCCTCTTGGACTGTATAGGCTGTGTCCAGCTTATGTCCTCTGAGGCGATCGAAACTGGATTGTCCTGAACAATGTTACTAGTTTTGATTGAGCGTAGCAGCGGCTGCCTAAGAATAAACGATATCAGAAAATCAGGGCTACCCTCGCTTTGCACCTGTTGCATAAGGTACGTTTCAAAGGGAGAAAGACTCAAATTTCACAACTGAGCATAAGCGACAAGTGTCTGTGTTAATAAATAAATAAATAAATAAATAAATAAATAAATAAATACTTACAATTAAAAATCAATATATTGTATGGATGTATAGCATACTAAATACTCCCTGATTCGAAATTCTGGTGTACCCTAATTACCTTACTGACAGTTCACCAGCCACCAGAACAGCTGCCTTAAAGCTGTTTCTCTGGTGATTCACATTCTCTGGTGATTCACATCTGTTATAGGGCAGACGGGTTTAATTTTTTTCTAGTAATGTGCACATACGAACGCACGCACACATTCAC
>JAECUM010034371.1:0-21185 GCA_016617855.1 Megalonaias nervosa
ACACCCAGCCAAACCATGCAGACCATATTTCAGTGTTCCATTATCGGAATAATCACAGTATCCTTAATGATGATTCGAACGGTTGTGGTACGAATGCGTTGATGCTATCACGCCATTTAATGAGCCCTTTATATCAGTAAATGAAGATATTTTGATCGTCGATAGAACGGTTCTCTTGAATGGGAATTATGATCATTCTAAACTTTAACGATTACACAACAGGTGCTTCAACAGTTATATTAATTAACTATGAAACAGTTTGGAACAATGGACAGAAAACCTTATTTCTAAGTGCCAGCTTATTACAACCTGGTTGACAGAAGTTGATTGCAAGAAAGTAAGTGGAATTGTAAAAATCTTTGGCGTCATGCAAGTCAGAAATAGAGACTGGTACACGAGTACTCATTTCAAATGAACAAAAGATTAAAATTATTTGACGATTTTCATAAATTACATTTGATATGTGCACAAATGTATGATTCTATTTATCGCATGACAAATAATACTGATTTTTGTTTTAAATTTAACTGAACTGCAGAATAATATAGTGGAATGGCTTTTGAAATACATTCCGATACTTTCAGTGTCATTATTTTTATGGCCACATGCTTAGGGAATAAGGTTAAAAAAAAACGGCACTCAAATACGCCGCAACTACACTACAAAATACATTGGACCCCTCCAGTGACCTAAGTGGTTAGAGCGTTCGCCACGTATGTCGGATTCGAAACTCGGCCGAGTCATGCCAAAAACTTATAAAATGGTACTAACGCTTTCCTTTGTATGACTTTCTGATGTCATGAGGTACTGTTATGTGAGTCACATATGGAACAGTTATGACATGTGAATATTAAAGTCGATAACATGGTACAGTTCTGGTGCTGGATGCATCACTGATATATAATTAAGTAATAACTTTTATAAGATGGTGGATAGATTTTAGAACTAGACAAGCTACTGATGAGCAAAAAATGTATCGAGTGGTAAACAAAAGGCAGACAAATCAGTTATGTACTTATAATAAAGTATTCCGTTTTCCCATACATTAAAAAACATAATAAAAAAATGGAGACTCCTTATCTGATTTCTTTTCTTTCAGTCGTGTTTCCACGGAATGGACCAAGATGGTGACCAAAAAATAACTCTGGCTGAGTTCATGAATGATATGACAAAACCAAGCAGAAAGTAAGAAGTTGTTTTGACTACATAGTGCTGTTTTGGAGATAGTGACCAGGAATACGATTTACCTATGGTCTTTTATTTATTTCTTTACTTCATTTGACGACATTGGTTTTTATAGAATCAGGTTACTTTTTTAATCAAGGTGTAACTTTTGATTACCCCTGTTTTGCAAGAACCATGATAGCGACAAAGGCAGCCATATTAAATCGTAATTAGATGAAGCAAGATGGCGAACAGAAGGTTTCCATCTTTGTTCGTATCTAACTTTTTTTTTTTTTTTTTTTTTTTTTTTTTGTGGTGCTGAACAAGATCATGCCTCTGTTGATAGATTCTTGGTATGAACACGTGGTACAGATTAACCTTATGCAGAGTCATGGGAAGGTTTAGCTAGTGACCGGTTTATATTTGCAAAAATATTGGCAGACTAGCTATACAGTGTATTGATAAATATAAATGAAGTAACTTCTTCGAATCTGAGGAAAATGTTGTGAAACGTCCTTCAATAGAAAAGACATAGGACAATTTTTCTATTGATGCTTATATTCGTTATTTATGTGACGGTTTTGCCTCATCAAGCCTTATTGAAACCCGACGGTAGACTGAGACGATAAACTTCCAGCTTGTGAAACTTTCAGGTAAAATGGCCAAAAAATCAAAAGCTATTGAGTTCTGTGGCATGGATTTGTAGAACTTATTTCAAGACAAATTATATATTTATCTCAATGACAAAATCGGACTGTATAGAATGTATCTGGTTACAATCTAGTCAACAGTTTGCAAAACGTATTGATTACACGTCGTTTATAGTTTGGAAGCCTGTGGTGTACTGTCCATTTTTCCTTTTATTGGTAACATTTGCTTGTTTCTGTTAATAGTGAAAGCCATTATTGTATGGCCAAGAATGTAAGTCCAGTCTTATCCTTTATATGAAATTATACCCTCGTCATAGTTTCACAGCAAGTTTAAGCACGTAAAAGAAATTCTTAATCATTGAAATATGGAACCTCTCGCAAAAGGTATTGATCTTGTGCCTTATAATGTCAACATTGAAAGTCACGGTTGATTAACGATTTTTCACAATTGGTAACAATTTAAAGGTTATAAAGACTTTTTTTTTCATGTTTATAACAAAAATATCTTCGAATGAGAATCGCGATCACATTATTCAGTTGTGTTTTAGTATTTCATTATTTGATTCAAATATGAAACATATGCACGTTTGAGAAATCTGCATCACTTTTTTTGTAGTAGTCAATTATCTCACCAACTTTAAGTTATTAAGTCTAGATTTAGAATATTTACTTTGTCAGATTTAAGTGAGACTTAATTTTCAGCCAATCAGATCACTGGATTCCACGCTTAAATTTCAGCCAATCAGCAATTTTATTCAAGATTAGAGTTTAAAGTAAAACTGTTAATTATGCTGATGAAATAAAGACCTGGTGGTGTTTAGTGTTACCGACTTTAAATCGGTATTTATTTATTTAGCTGCTCTTTTTGATAGATTTTTCCGTGTTGCTCCAATCGTATATCTGTTCTCTCTCTCTCTCTCTCTCTCTCTCTCTCTCTCTCTCTCTCTCTCTCTCTCTCTCTATATATATATATATATATATATATATATATATATATATATATATATATATATATATATATAATGTTACATATTAAGGATTGTTGAAATTATAGTAGCTACAAATCATAATATTGCTTTTGGATATATTGATTTCTTTGTTTCTAGTTTATTTACCCTAAAATTACTCTAATATTAGGTTATTTCTTCTTTTACATTTATTCGTTTTAGTCTACATCAATTTAATAATATTTTTCTTTTCTTTCTGCGATGCATTTTTCAAACTATTTAATCTGGTTTTAATGTTAACTTCTCGGATCCTTTCGCAAATGGTGTTATGTCGTTATTATTAATTTATTTATATTCATCTTAAAGACAGAAATTGGAGGAAATCTTCAAAAAGTGGGACAAAGATGGCAGCGGCTATCTTAGCACGAGTGAATTGAAGAAGGCCATCACGGAGACGATGGATGAAAAAACTGCTGATGAAATCATCAAGAAGATTAACGACGACCATGTTACTTTGGATGAGTTCATGGCAATCGTTAACTGAAGAGGAAATAATATACCTATAAATCTAAATATATATATTATATATACATGCTTATAAATCCCAAAGCTCTCATGTTCATGTACTAGTATTTCTTAGGTTATTGTTGGTCTTTTGGTACGGTTTACTTTTCCAACCGTTTTGTTACAGTCATAAAAGACTAAATGTAAATCCTCACGGTCGATTTCTTAACTTTACTGAATTAGATTAGTGTTTATATTTTCGGAAAATTTATTTTGCCACCATAACATTTTTTAATAGATCATTATGTACACTGAGAGAAAAACGAGAATACGAATCGTAGATCATTACCTGTGTGATGGAAAAGCCAATTCCACGGGATGACGGCAGATGAAACTTTCGTATTGTTTCGAAATAGTTTGGGGAGACACCAGCCTTTAGCTCTCTGCATCGTAGATAAGTTTGCAATCCGAAATGCTTGTAGATTTTGAGGTTAACCATTTAGAGTCGTTTCCCCCAGGTCATTAACTTGTACATTTCTAACTGGGGATAAAGTAAGAGAAATATCCCGAAATAAACAGGTTACTTGAAATCCATTTCTGCATTTACCTTGAAAGAAAAAGCATAGTATAACCTGTGCTAATGATTGATTTCATCAGCAGAAATATTTAATAACACCTAAAAGGTTTCCGAGTTTCTTTTTTTCTATTGTTATTTTGTTTCATGGAGTTTTTTGTGTGTTTTATATGACAAAATACAGTGTCAATGTTAAAAGTGTTTTTTGTGTGTTTTATATGACAAAATACAGTGTCAATGTTAAAAGTCTGTGAAACGTCCAAGTCTGAGGAACCACAAGCTGTTTGTGGTTGCCTTCGTTACCTTCTAATGTTGGAAAATGTTGGATTCCTAATTCAAGACTAGCCATATTTAAGGAAGCGTGTGGACAGATTTCATCACTACCGAGAGCGAGCTTCCAATATAATTAATAAAGAAGCGTGTGATTAGTTTGTGGCACCTAGTGAGTTTCCGATATAATTAACAAAGATGTACTTTTTTAAAAAAAAATGGTTTTGTCCTCTGATAACCTCGGTGTCCTCGGAATAATTTGGGTCTTAAATATTTTGAACAAAGTCTGACACTTTCCATAAAAAAGGCGATAATACCCAAATTGTCTTCTTTTGACATTTGACGGAAATGTAGGTTTACAAATCTTGCTATAGATAATGTTGGTTTTATTTTCTATTTTCTTTTTTTAATTTTATTGTTTGCAAGAAGATGTTGTATCTAGAGCTACATGGAAGACTTGCCACCCACCCACCCCCAAAAATCAATTGATTCTTATAATGCCTCATTGAATTAAGCTATGCAATTAAAATATAAGATATCCTTCTGAGGCAGATTTCATCTGATTAATGTCATACGAAATTTACGTCGACACGTTTTTAATTTTGATTATCTTTATTTTTATAATCTTTAAATATTTGGTCAAAAGTTTGAATAAAAATCTCACCTGTCAATCATTGCTGTACAATTGTTGAGATTACCCATGTTGTTCCATATGTGCATGCTACTAAGGTTTTTAATTATCTCACCTGTCTCGAGGGGCCCCGATTGGCCGAGTGGTCCAAAGCGCTCACCGTTCAGGATCACTGCCATCTTACCTCTGTCAGTGTGGGTTCGAGTCTCAGGCTCGGCTAACGTGGGTACGTGAGAAAGCCTGCCAGTAGCTTCTCGTGGGTCATTGGTTCTTCCCGGAGTTTTCCAGGGTTCTTCCTCCACCAGTTATACTGGCCGCTATGTATAGCATATCTTGTGCTGAAAATAGCGTTAAACCCTACAACAACAACAACAACACTGGTTTCGAAACTGTAAAATCTTCTAACCATTTAGAGTTGTTTCCCCTACATCATTAACTTGCACAACTCTCACGTTTTAACTATAAGCGAATCGACGAATGTACTGAACGGAAGAGTACACCTCAGTGACTACCGCACTTACATGTCTGTTATGAGTAACCAAAATGCTAATAGCAGAGACACAGATCTGCAGCGACATAAGGCGCTAAAATATCAGATTTAGACTGTACACATCAAATCCTGAGAGGTAGAAGAGCGTAGATTGCATTTTGAGATGTAACAAAGAAGTCAACGAACCATTAAATGATATGTAGATATACTTTTCTGGCCCAAAAGATTCCATTTAGGCGTTTGCATATCTAATTGCACATCTGTGGTAAGTCTAAGTCAAAGCATTCCTTTCGGAAACTCAAGAAAGGTATGTTGTCTTATGGTCTCCATCTTTGGGAAGAAATTTCAGCCGAGTTGAAATTTATCGTGTTAGAGCTGGGGCTAAAGATTGCCGTGGCGTATGCCGATGATAGTCTTTGCTATTCGCATTTGTTGCATGCTATAAGAGTGAGTACATTCGGTACGTTTAAAGGAAATGTTTACATATTGTATTGAATTTTGATATACAATAATAGATAGAACACGATTTATCTTTCCACATGTAACACAAAACTATATTTAAAGTGAAAAATCTGTAAAAAAAAAAAAAAAAAAAATTAAAGCAAATACAAACTCAGCCATCATTTCTTCCGCAAACTGGTAACAACAAGTTAATTTTAGACATTCTAGTTTATTTTCTCTTAAAAAAAAACTGAAAAAGTTAAAACAAGAGGAATTCTTAAATTCCTTACCAGCCGATATACATTCTTCACAAAGATTCAATATGGATTACATTTACTTTCATCTTTTAATAACGTCAATACAAACTTGCATATGGAACAACAATTAGCAATAAAATGTCCGCTCAAGTTCTGCTTGAATGTTGTTATATATATATATATATATATATATATATACACACACACACACACACACATACACACACATTCTCATTTTCTCCCTCTATTCACGTACAAAAGCAGACAGTGGGTGGTGGCAGGACAGATTCGGTTAATATATAGGAAGCGTACAGTACACCCTAGACGGAGGGCGGGGTGGGGACGGGAGTGCTCTAATTCCGTCATATGGAATACTATACCATATGTACATCTTTAGTTTTTAAGAAAAGTACCAGCATAGCTCGAGTTTACAAAACTCACCACTCACAGATCAAATTCCACCATCCCACTCCCAATGTAATCACAGACCGTTTCCGACACAACATCAGGGTATAATTAGCTGTAAAACGTTATATTCCTTAGCATGGTACCAGGTGTTGCTCATGTCGAATATGACATTAACGCACTACTTATATTATCAATATTTATAATGTCGTTGATTGTAATTCAACTTACCGAACACTTGTAACCTTGGGTTCTATTAAACACAGATATGAAAAATGTATTTTACCATTGCCTTTTAGGTTTATGAATGTTTATTCTAAAGGTCTCGTAATTTGAGTTCAGTTCCAGAATTGATCAGTTAAAATAATCTTCTTTATTCATTGTGACTGTTAAACTGTAGTTTAGGTCTATGTGCAATACGACAGTTCTTCGTCAGTCCTACCTTCTTTTACCTAAACTGTTAAAAATTGTTTTCCAAAATAGAAGAGTATCCATTTGTAAAGAAGAGTATTGTGTTTCATTTATTTCCCAATATCTTAAGGTTAGGAAACGTGCGAAGATTCCCGTGATTTCTGATTAAATGAAATATCCTTGTAGAAGGCATTAGACTACACATTTATTTACTTGAAAGATATCGTTTATGAATTTTTAGTTTGCTAGAATCTAAAATGACAACGCCTGATTTATGGATGAAGGGAAGGAGAAAGATACACATTTAGTAATTATCAAAACAGGGAATAAATTGAACTAAATAGTTCTTACAAGCACATTGTAATAAGAAATATTAAATATACTGATATATTAATAGTTCTTATAAGCACATCGTGATAAGATATATTAAATATACTGATATATTAAGGAACCTCATATAATTTATGAACATCACTGTGAGCGAGATTGCGATTTCATTTCGACTTCTGAAATGAGTATCAATACATCAGATAAACAGTTCGAGTGAAGTCAATTTACCTATAATTCGTTTATACGTCTGTGAACAAAATTACAGATAATATGAACAGCTATATAAGTCTTACATGTTGTAGCCATATAATAGTAAAATAGATACATATGTAAACAAAAATATGATTAGTACTCAGTGATTACAGAAACTACGTGTTTCTATGTTATCTTTAGCGGTTAGGGAAAATGTAGATAATCCGAGCATTTCAGAAGAAAACTGAAAGACCAACAAGGAGACTCGGTGGTTAACGTGCGATGGAAAGAGTGCGGGTTCGAATCGTACCCTGATGTCAGTAGGTGTTACCTATAGCGGTGTGGTTCTGGGCAAAGACAATAATCCAGTTTCCTCAACAATAATTAACCTTGCTGTGTCATGAAAAACCAAATCAAACCAGTCAATCAAGCGGGCGAATGCTTCAAAAGATTAGAGAGAAAAGAAATCTGCAAAGATTGGTAAGTTTTATTTTTATCACGATTGGCTTGTTTTTACAAGCAGCCATACGGTCTATGAGAAACCGTAACTTCATTTGTCTTCTTGCTACTTTTCGAGTTTTGAAGGTCATATAAAAAAGGAGTACAGTAATTTACAATGCAGATGGTGGTGTTCTAGAGGTACAACACTGTAGTCATGATCCAGAAATTAGGATTTGGAATCCGGACAGTATCCATATACAAAAAAGTTTGGTTCGAAAAGTTGGTGGTGTATTTAAGATTTACTATGTTTCTATCAGTTCGCACGTACCTTTGGTTTATTCGCACCTGAATGTGGGCGCTGTATTGTGTATATGTATTAATTATATTTGTATTTCTCTTGTCTTTTCCGCGAGGACGTTAAGTGAGTTCTGTTTATACATGAATTTATTGTTTACATCAACATTGTAAGTACATTGATATTTCAGGTACTTTGGGTCCTCCTCAGATTCTTATAAAAATTGAACTTCTCTTCACGAACTGCCCCCATTGCATTCTGCTTCTTGCTCCAGCAGCTGCATGGTGCCATCTAGATATCCCTATTGCTGGATCTTTCATCTGTAACATCTAAATCAGAGACGAACGTACATGCTAGTTGCAACGAAGGCCATTAGGCAGGAAAATATCTGTGGCGGCGAGAAGTCTAGTCCTTCGAAAAACACGAAATCCCACTATGCACGCAGAGAAAACGGTGAGAACTATTTAGTTTCTGCAATTTTATAATTCTTTTCCTTTTTATTCCTTTTAAACGTTAGAGCTCCCATTGTATTCAATAATATTTCGTTCTGTCATTTTTATCATGTTATTCGTCTGCTCCATTCAGACTGTGAAGTGAACATTTTTGGTAGTGGTTAAGTGTCAACACAGTGAAGTATTGGACGTAGGCAATGGCTAAAAGTGACTTTCACTGGTTAAAGTGCAACCTAGTCAAATAAACTTTTTCGATCTGGCGCTTGGAGCACAGTGGATAGTGTACATGCTTAGAAAGGGAGTTAACTCAAGCACACTTATTCCACCCATTTCTCCCTTAGTTTTTCAGAGATTGGAATGGGCTGAATATATTTATGTATTGTGTACCGCGACCATGGCTTCAAAAGCGAAAATGTAGTAATCATCTTGATCCTGGTTCAAAATATTATGCAGCTGTGAATTCAACCCGCCCCTCGTAGTTTAGGGGCCATGTATGCATATGAGGGTCCCTAATAAATACGCTCATAAAATAACAGTCTTCTAACTCTGTCGTTTTTCTCCAGTTACTTTACAGTGATTGTCTGATAGGATTCTTGTTCTGCCTTGGATGCTCAAAAGTGAGCTAAATAAGCTTATTCACTTTGTCCAGGACACTTTGCAAGACATATTTTAAATGGGGTCTGGAAGACCTGGACCATAAGGTGCACAATAACCTAATATGTGTAAATATCGCTCATAATCGAATGTATGAAATCTTGATACCTTATGACTATCTTTGAAGTCTGATTAAAATAAACTGAACAATATGGCCTCTGAAGGTTGTGCATCTTAACCGTCCAAGCAACCGCTGCAATCGCGGGGGTGGGGTGGGGGTGGGGGTGACACAAGCCCAGTGTGGCCGCAAAATGTCCGTATAAAACAACTTTTATTATTTGGAGAGGGCTGCAGAATTGTTTTGCGGGTGTCGTAGTGGGCAGAATTGTTTGCTTCGTTACAAAAGTCCACCGATTCAAACATCATTTCACCGCAATAATAAACACAGAATAAGTATAATGTTTGATCAAAGCCTGTTCAGCCAACGTATAAAGTTTGATCAAAGGGTGTTAATAAATAAATAACGTGAGGTTACAAGCTCTTGCACTCAAATACTAGAAAACCCGTTGCTATATGTAAGTGTCGCTCATAGAAAAAGAAAAGAAATCTTTCGAAAACGTATTGATAACAGTCTAGATTGGTTAAAAAAATCAAAGGTTGGGATGCCAGATCATTTTCAAACACAGATTTGCTCGGTAGCAATCTTCTCCGTGATTTTCATGTTGTTGGTCTATATACATAGACTAATTATAAACTGTAGAAATACGAAGCTCCTAAAGTTCTGGCTATCAGATGTCCGATTAGATGAAGTTTCCTCATCTAAAAATTTGCAGTCAGTGCCTGCGCTTTTGGTATAAAGGGCTCGCTTATGCTAGGTTTGTCCGTCTGTTCGTGAGTATACCCGAGTGCGTGCGTTCGTAACGTGCAGAACTCAACTGACACCGTTCGAGGTAGAGACTTGTAACCTTGGTATATGATTGGAGTTGATCTGTACATGTATACAGCTGTTTCAAAATTTCGAGTCATCGTCTGCTGGTTCTGTTTCGGACGGTGGGAGAATCTCTGAGCCAAAATAAAATGTGTAGTAATATTATGAGTTTTGTCATAGTGACTTCAGACCTTGGGATATTAGTGACGCTGGTCAGAAAATGTATACATGTTTGGAGAGAGAGAGAGAGAGAGAGAGAGAGAGAGAGAGAGAGAGAGATTGATTTTACATTAGTAATGATTCCAAACTAAATGTATGGGACAAATCTAACAAGTTATCTCTGTTGCGAGATTTGGAGAGTAAATTCATGAATTGTATTTGAAATGAGCGCCAATGTAAGGTTATATAAAGTGCATGACAAAGAAAACTAATTTTATTTTACAGCAGCACTGATTAGTGTATTGAACTGACTTCGAATTCGGATGCCTCGGTCGTTTCGAGTTTCCTTTGCATAAGGCAATGGTGTTGTGACGTCATGAGATGTTATTACATGTATTACAGATCAGAAATTTGTGATATTGTATATTAACACCAACAACGCAGTAGTCATGTTATATATTGACAAACAAAAGATGAATGCCGATGCGCGAGCGACATTGGCACTTGGTTTATCCGACCGACCTCCATCTAACCGAAAAAGTGTCCGTTTTTCCGTCTGAGCGTTTAAGAAAAAATCGCTTTCAAAATAGCCAAGTCATTTAGAGCGTGCAAGTCAGAGCGACGAGTAAATCTGTTGAGCTTTTATTTTAGTGTTATGTATATTCAATGATCTAGACCAATCCTTTCAAAGACCTTGACCAATCCTTTCTTTGTGTTGTTGTGTAGTGATGGGATAACCTTAAAAGTTAAAAGTGAAAATCGTTTGACCATCAATACTGTAGTATAGATAGTTTTTAACTATATGAGCCCTAGACCATCATTTTTGCCTTTTAAAATCTCATTAAGAGGTACGAGAATACTAAACATCAAAATGTAAAATCACTACCCCAGTTCTACTTGTTGGGGGTGTGCGTGTTTTGTTCTGCTTTTGGAAAATCCTTGACTTTGCTAGAAGACAATTAACAAGCAACAGCGGCGCGAGGACGCAGAGCGTCAGCCTGTGTAGAACACACCAATGGTATGAATTAAGTCTGACAACGTGTATGATGTCACAACGAAATATATATTCAGCTCAACAATGTTTAAAGAAATGATAAACATTTCGTGACTTTAACAATGAAATTATCAATGTCGATATATGAAGAGTTAATATTTGCTTATAAGTTTGGATTGGATACAAGAAAAAGCGTAGTCAAAAGCTATTTCTTTGACAAAGTAACACAGAACAGAATACAAATAATGAAATTTTAAAATCTCAAATATAAAAGAAAATATAATGCCATACTTGCATACTGTACTACTACATTTAATGATTATAACATCGAAATAAACATCGACACCAGTGAATGCAAGCTTGTTAAAACAGTGCGGTGTGAGAAGAAATATATTACTTATTTGAAGAGAGTAAATACACAGATAAAGGGATTGTGTAAGGTATGTGGGTGGAAAGTAACATTGCTGATAAGCAATAAAATGAAAACTATAACAGTTTGCAAAAGTACAACAAGTTAGTCTACAAGATATTGAAAAGAAAAAATTAAGGAAAGGAAAATTGCCCAAATGCTGAAGCAGTCGTGCTCCTCTAAAACTGCATTTAGAGAATGTACAGTAATCGTGCCAACTACACTAAGAACTACTTGTTTTTCCTGGACAAACCTTTCAACCTGTGCAAGGACAAACTGGCAGACAACAAAGTTTTAAAAAAAACATGATGAAATAGTGCTATTTGCGATCAGCTAGTTGAAAAGCATTGATGACACTATAAGCAAAGCGGTAAATAACATTGTATAAAACCATGACGAGTGTGTTTTGATCGTCATTGAGTACCATAAAAAGAAAAAGGACATCAGAAAAATAATTTTTAAAAAATACAGAAAGCAAATACGCCGGACTCTCACCAAAGATGGACATTGGAAAATTAAAGAAGACCTTTCTTGAGGAAGTGAGAAATTAAAGAAAAAAAAACAAAAAAACAAAAAAAAAAAAACACTTGTGAAACTTAAAGGAAGGGATCATGGAGGGAATGGAAAGAAGGATAATGGTTGTTATAAAAATGGAAAGTTATATTACAATCGACAAAAGAAATATATTTTACCAATCCCACTGATGACCGAAATGGTAAACTATCGATATTGTTGCAAAGAATGGATTTGGTTGTTTGGTATCACACTATTTCCTATGAACCGAAAACCGCTATATTTGTTACATCACAGGTAATAAGCAAACAAGGACAGTTTAAATTCCTAATGATTGTTACAACCGTCAGATATACAAGAATATAGTCAAAGAGAGAATGACTGTAAAAGGTGACAACAAAGACAATATAGATGTTGATATTCGTGATACACAAACCGATAGGCGCCCGCACATCGGGGAAAGGAGGGAGGGGGCGGCACTTGCATGTTTGCGCACACACACACACCCCGGAAATTTTTCTGTGGGCGCCTTTTTGCACAAACCACAAGTTAAAATCACTCTGAGCAACAACTGCACAGTGTATTCAACGGACTACAATGCTATAGTTTTAGGAGAACAATGTAGGCATCGGCTGAGTCGCATATAATACGTGTTCTGAAGTTTTAATTCTAACAAAACTTCCTATTAAGTTTTATCAAATTTGCCTGGGCCATTTAGAGAATAACATACATCGATATGGATGATAAGGAAGCATCGCATTGGTAGAGGAGCCATCATAGATTCAATTTTTAAAGCGGATGACCTACAAAATATTCCTACTAAGTTTGGTCGATATTGGCTCAGCTGTTCTTGCGAAGACGTTTAAGACAGATTTTCAAATGATGCGATGGAAACCATACCCTTGCCAAGGAAGTCATGCTGTGCATAATCTTGATATCGTTGCCATGGAAGAAACAATGGCTAGGGTAACAATTCAGGACATAAGTTTGATAGTGCATGTCCATAAAATATATTTTTATCAAGTGTGTAAAAAACTAACTCAGCGGATTTGAAAAGAAGTAAAAGAAGAAAAATACAATTTTGATGGGCGACGGACGATGCATTGAGGATCTCACCAAAAAACTCACTTTCGCTATTCTTTTCGTTAATAACTAAATCCCATATTTTAATGGATTTTATTAAACAATTTTTATTTACGACAAAATATAAACTTATGAAGATTTACATGATAATAAATATAAACTGTTTTGTCTCCATGTGTGAAACTGTTATGTTCCGTGTGTATGAAACTGTTATGTTTCCGTATGTATAGAACTGTTATATTTCCGTATGTTTGAAACTGTTATCTTTCCGTATGTATGATACCGTTATATTTCCGTATGTATGATACGGTTATGTTTTCATATGTATGATACGGTTGTGTTTCCATATGCATGACACGGTTATGTTTCCATATGTATGAAACTGTTACAGCCCAATAGGTAGCAAACACTGCAAGGTTTTGTATTCTCTAATCATTATGACACTGTAACTTTCAAATTGAATATTGATCAGCAGACTTGTTATGCCACGATAATCACAAAGTCCAAACCTAACCAGCGTTACCATTCTGAGGTAAACCAAAAACAACATGAAACTGTACAGTTTTCACCGTGTTATACCATTTGTGGCATTTTCATCAATATATTTATTACTATTACTACTAGGCACTTTTAGAAACAAGAAATGAAATTATGCTGGTAGATCATCATAGTTGGAGGCCCCTTTTGAAATCACGGAGAAGTTTATTGCAGCTTGCAGGATGAAATCCGTTGATAGAGGCAAACAAGGCCATTTAATTTAAAACTATTTATACATTTCTAGTCTGTAATGTAATGGTTTTGATTTTTCTGCCAAATTTGGACTAAATTTGCCAAGCTGATTTGCCATACCGAGAAATCGTCGTATGTCTGTTACGCATTTCGGTGTTTCCATTTCAGTTATAGCTTTGAGTTTTTCCGGATCAGGTCGGCAACCATTTTCGTCAACAACATACAAAGAAACCTAATGGATGGTCTCGAAAATTCACACTTTTCAGCGTTCAAAGTGACGCCGGCCTTTTGAATTGATTTCATGACCATTTCTAGTCTTTCGTCATGCTGTTTCTGCGTTTCCCCAAACACAAGGACATCGTCCACGTGACAGAGTGTTCCGCCATTTCGCTCCAGAGTTTCTGACATCCTTTTCTGAAAAAATTCAGGCGTGGTACTGATTCCGAATAGATGGCGATTAAAATAAAACCTACCAAAAGGAGTAATGAAAGTTGTAAGGCGGCGTGACTCTTCTGACAGGTTTATTTGCCAAAAGCCTGAGTTTGCATCAAGTTTGGTGAAAAACTTGGCACCTGCCAGTTTTGCAAGGGATTCGTCAACTGATGGTAGTAAGTGGTTCTCGCTTTTAACCGATTCATTCAGTTTAGTTAGATCCACGCAAATTCTTACCGTACCGTTTGGTTTCGGAACGACAACCATTGCCGCGCACCACTCAGTGGGCTCATCAACTTTTGAAATAACACCCATTTTTTCCATTCTATCCAACTCATCTTGAACTTTATTCAATAAAGCGATAGGAACCTTTCTTGGGATAGATAAGGCATAAGGTTTGGCATTTTTGTCCAGAGTTAAATCTTGTAAATCTTATAGAACCATTTTGTTTTCCCTAGACCTTTAAACAAATTTGGGAATTTCTCGCGATAATCCCTATCTAAATTTATGGATTTATCGTGAATTTTGCTTGTATTTTGTGACTTTTGATCTGAGGCATTTACTGAGGATATATTTACCTGTTCAATAATCTTGAGAGCCTGAATCGCGGGCCTGCCCAAGAGTGCCTAATTCAGTACCTTTACAACAAATATGTCTTGTACACTGAACGCATTGTTTGATTCCAGTCCACATGTAAATTTTCCCAGCACTTTAAGTTCAGAGTTTCCAGGTCCAGACAGTTTTTGATCAGACTTGGATAGTTTTTGGTCTCCGAATTTTCGTAAATCCCTCTCAGGAATTACAGTCACATCAGCTCCAGTATCAGTCTTGAATAAAAGTGAAGCGTTGTTCAATCTCACACGGGTTATCCACGGCTGACCCTTCTTTGTGCTAATAGTCCCAAGAAGTCCAGGTTCCGCTCTCGATTCTATTGTGCGAACTGCTGATTTTGACAGACAGCATTTTGCAACATGTCCCCTTTTCTTACACTTGTAGCATTCTGCTTCTTTTGCTGGACATTGGTCCCGAGAATGATTAAATTTGTTTCCACATCTCATGCATCATTTTCTGCTGACATTATTCTGTTGAACTCTTGGGATTTTATGTTTCTGTTTCCTATATTTCAGTGAAGACGATTTTGCTGCATCCATTTCACTCATTCGTTCTCCAGTTGCTCGTATAGTTGGTTGTTGCTTTTTCACAGCCTCATTTTGTCGAGCTTGATTAACGGCAGACTCTAGAGTTAGATTTGCATCTAACTGCAATTTTTCCGACAGTTTTGAATCTCGCAGTCCAATTACAAGTCGATCTCTGATCATTTCATCATGTAGTGCCCCGAAATTACAATTATCTGCTAACACATAGATAGCTGTAACAAAACTGTCCACTGTTTCTCCCTCTTCCTGTTTTCTTTGATTAAATTTTGCCCTTTCAAAAATTACATTCCTCTTTGGAATGAAATATCACACGAGTCTCTCTGTCACGGGCTTCCACTTCTTTTGATCTTCCTCTGTCAGGTTGAACGAAGACAAAATGTCATCAGCCTCACTTCCCATGGAATAAATCAAGGTATTTACTTGAATTTCTTCCTTTTTTTCACTAAGTCCAGACGCTTGACGAAAGCGTTCAAAGCGCTGAAACCACTTTTCCCAAGTTTCAGGTCTCGAAAAGTCAAATTTGTCCGGATTTGTAAATTGAAATGAAGCCATTTTCAACTCTGATAATTTCAATCCTGTATTTTTACCGCTGCCACCATGTAATGTTATTTGTTATTGAAGAATAACTGCAGAAGGCGTTCTATACCATTTATTAAATACAAGACATCAATACAACTAGGCAGGGGAGTAAAGACTGCCCTGAAAGTATTTTTCCCATGGAACTTAAACCTTAATGAACACTTAACATAAACCAGCTGTTGGTGTGTATCAGTTCCAGTCCAGTGTGGAATATCTGATTACTTTTACTGTCAGGTGATATTTCAAAGCTAATTAGATTAAGACTTACACTACATAGTCAGGTCCTCAAATCTTTTTCAGCTTTGGTTTTCTGGGGTTTAAAGTCATTTTTCAGCGCATGATAGGCTATATTTGGCGATTAGCATATTTGGTGGAGGAAGAACCGGGAAGAGCCACCGACCGACGGGATCTTGCTGGCAGAACTCGGGAAGAGCCATCGGCCCACGGAAATCTACTGACGGGTTTTCTCACATATCCACGCTGGTCGGGACGAGGCTCGAACCCACGCGGATAGAGGACAGATGTGAGTGGTCTGTAAAGGCGAGCGCTTTAGACCACTGAGCCACTCGAGGCCCCCTCCACTGTTTCAGTGAACGGGGTAATGTGTATTTATCGAAAGCAAAATACCATGCTTGCTTCGTTTGTATTAATTGTCTTTATTAAATATCGTTTCTAAGGCTGTCCAACATTCGACCCACTAGCCCGAATCCGACCTGATAAAAGTTTGTATGCGGCCTGTTAACCTTTTACAACTTGTGCTAGCTGGTTGTAGTAAACATAGGCCAAGTTTATGAGGCGCCGTAGCGGACAAAAGCTGGTCCAACGAGAAAGTTGCAGTTAAAATTTCGATGTCGTATGTCGAGGAATCCAATATCACGTGTTGAATCAAATTGCATGACCTTAAATTTACATTTTCAAGATCGAGATTTTAGATTTAATATGTGGAATTATACAGTGGTGGTTTAAAGTTCTATTTCCTATGTGGATGTTTTACAGTGTATATTGAAGCCTCCTTGTTTAAAAATAACGCGGTTCTTTCACGAGTGCGAACTCGAGCGAAAAAATTCATAATGATTCTCGACCTGTGAAAGGTAACTTTCAAACTGTAAATGCATGAAATGTAATGATGCCTCATAATTGAATACACGAATGATGTATCTTAATACTCGATCTTATTTTGAATTGTTAAAGTGGACATTGTGTAATGTTACTTTTAACACCAACACATCATTTCACCATATAAAAATAGCAATTATTACAAGCACAATAAAATGTCGAACCAACGCTGTGTAATTCAACAGATACAATCTAAAATCTCAACATACGAAATGGAACGTTCAGCACAATCAATGTGGTAAACTGAAACTCTCTACATATGACATTAAAATTTCAACAACCGCCGTGTAATTCAGAAGATACGATCTAAAAACTTTACATTGGACATCGAATTTTCAACCAGCGCTGTGTAATTCAACAGATGAAATCTAAATACTCAACATAAGAAATGGAACTTTCAACATAAACTCGTTGAACCAATACGTAAATTAGGAATTATCGACTTATGACATTGAAATTTCAACCACCGCCTTGTAATTCAAACGACACACTCTAAAATCTCGAGATAGAAAATATAACTTTCAACCACTACTGCTTAATTCAACAGATACATTCTAAAATCTCGACCTAGATAATGGAACTTTAAGGACAAGTATTTCTGATACAACACGTGAAATTGGAATTCTTGACATTAAAATTTCAATGGCAGCGTTCTGATTGGACCAGCTTTTGTCCGCTACAGCGCCTCATACATGTTTACTAACGTTTCCATGAGTGAGAATACAAATGCTATTTCGCCTATCACACGAAAAGGCTGGACACCCCCTGGTCTACACTAATCTAATAATACCTAGTCACAACAGTTGTCCTACTTCAGCCGAAACGAGCTAATTCTTAATTAACATGAACGAAATGATGGGGAAAAAATACATGCAAAGTTGCAACAATTAACCAATTTTTTGGTTTAACGTCATTTATCACCTCAAGATATGACGGCCACAAAAACACCGACAAGAACAATCCACCCACGGCAAGCTACTGGCAGTTTTCTCACATATCCATATGTGACACTGGCCGGGACCCGAGACTCGAAATCATGCGAACAGATGCGAGATGGTACAGTGAACAAAATGAAATATCCACCCACCCCTAAAGAGTATGAAATTGTTCTGAAGCACTAATAATTAACTGATGTTAAATGTTGAAAATTACTATGAACTTGGACTAACCTACTACTTTCGATGCATATTAGTCCCTGCAAATATTTCCTGACCTGTGTATTATGAATAAGTGGAAATATCTATAACATCAATAATACATCTATGTACTATTGTCTCCCTAATATCGTCCACTATTACTACAACTACTACTACTGCTACTACTACTACTACTTGGAAATACTTCGACTACAACTATTAAACGCATTTTAAAAGACGACATTATCCTCTAACAGTTTCTCTAGTTGTAAGGCAGACATGACCTGATATTATGTGCAGCAAATCAAGACGCAAAAGTTATTTCTAGCTTGATGAAACCGGCTGTGCCTCGCTTAGACCGGACTGAATTCGTAGCTTGCGGCAGGTGATCATGTACATCGTACATTTTCTAAATTTAGCCACATTATTGTGTAGTCGGTATAAATCGATTTTTCCGGAACAAAAGCAAAATGTTCTTGAATATTCGACTGTCCAGTTGCATTCTGCAGGATCATACATTATTTGTTTAGTATTTCTTATTAATTCACCTACATTAAACATATGAATGGTCAAACCGTCTGTCAGTTCTACTAAACAAAATAACTTAACGCAAGGTAGGTTTTTCAATAACAAAGCATGATTCACATATCCGGAACTTAAGTCAAGTTGTTATTATGAAACTTTGTCAGAGACAAAATTAGATAGCTTGATGTTTTTGTGGGCTTAACGCTATTATTTTAGCACGTGATCGGCTATATGATAGCGGGTATATTTTGGTGGAAGAGAGTGGGAAGAATCACCGACCCATGGAAAGCTACTGGCAAACTTCCTTATATACCCACATTAGCCGAGTCGAGATTCGAATCCACGCGGACAGAGCTGAGAAATAATTTGCGTTTTAGACCACTAGGTCATTGCGGGCCCCGACAAAACTATGAGCGTGTAAAGGTGACTGACGTTCTGAAACAATTATATTTATGACGTGTCCCGCAGAAAAAATAAAAGAGAAAATGCAAAACCCGACGAGATGTACAGGTGTTTGGCTTTCGGAAACAACTGTGACATGTTCCGCAGAAAAGTGTCACTAATAAGATATAATGGTACAGTATAGGGATTTTTTTTTTTTTCTGCTTTTCTAACCACGCTGTAAGGTGTATTGAATTCAACGGGTAATTCATGGTGCATTATTAATTTTGCAAGAAATATTCAGGACAATACGGTAGTTTAATTACGCAAGAATAGGAACTTGATCTATTTGAATTGTGCAATACTAGAAAATCCAAACGTGGCCACCGGGTTATACCAGGCTGGAATTTGGAAATTATGAGATGGGTTTATGAAACTAATAATAAAAAACAGCAGTCGTGTGTAAAAATAAGTTAGCTTACATAGTGTCATTTAAGTTTTCGCATGCATAATATTACGTAATGACGTTACACAAGGTATAAATGCTACTACTTCAGCGCCTTAATCTACGGTCGCACATGCCCGTAAGGGCGAAAGCGACCTAAATCTGAAATTAAGCCTTAATCTAATCAGGCCGCAAAAAAAAACAGTAGCAAGTGGTATGTTAAGTGGCGGCGCGACGGTGTTGTTGGAAGGGGTAATTGCCCCCCTGGGCTCCAGAGGAATGGGCGCCGTCTGGAGGTTGTATTTGGGGGTGGTGGTTATAAGATATTTTCCTAGTATTACACCTTCACCTTAGCGTAACGTGGACGATTCTTCTCAAAACTTACATTTGGTGCGATTAAGTAGGTGGGAATAGGGGTGGTGGCAATTGATAAAAACTATACAGGCTGGTACTCGAACACATTTGATCAAGTACAAAAGCTGGTCCAGAATCTAATTGTTGTGCAACTACACAGGCTGGTACCTTACAAATTGATTATTGTTAAACTACATAGACTGATACCCTCCTTGTTGTATTGCTGAAATACAAACACGGCGGCAGATAGAACATTATATTGATTACACAACGAAAATTATTTTGATTAATAAATACTAGATGTGGAAAGCTTGCCAGTATCTTCTCGTGGGTCAGTGGTTCTTTCCGGGTATTTTCTGGGTCTTCAGTCTACCAAATATACTAGCCTATCGTGTACTGAAAAATGTTGCTATAACCCACAAAAAACTTATACCAGTATCATTTCAGTCTTGAATAATACTCTTTTCCAAAATGTCAAGCAGAAGTTTGGTCTCAGTCACGAGAACATTATCTCAATGTTTCCGGAATCCTAGCTAACAAACTAACTTTGCAGCAACGTTGTTCTAATGTTGTTGCAAATTTGTTTTATAACATTGTGGCAACGTAACTTGGTGAAAGTTGCTGGAAGGTTGTTACAAAACTGTTGTCTAACGTGATAATATAACATTCCAATAATAATAATAATATTAATAATAAAAATGAGGACTTTGTATAGCGCCTAATCTTTAGAAGCTCTACGCGCTTTACAACATTTGACAACACTTACAAAACATATATAATGATATGATTACAAAAATAAAAACAAACACCAGGAAATTAGAAAACAGAAAACATGCTGTAAATATTTAAGGTAAGGAAACATTATTAGGTCTTTAAGTCTGTTCTTGCAGTTGAAATAGGTGAGTTTTAAGAGCGCTCTTGAATGAGATTGCTGTGTCTTTGTGTCTAAGTTCAGTTGGCAATTCGTTCCATGTTGCTGGGCCCTGGTATGCAAAAGAACGTTGTCCATATGATTTCATTTTCGTAGTGGGAATAATGAGAATACGAGTGTCAGACGAGGTGCGTAAGTATCTTGCTGGTGTGTACACATGGGTGAGGTCGGATAAGTATGTTGGACTGGAGCCCGTCAGTGAAACGTAGCACAGAGAACAAATTTTGTGTTTAATTCTGGATCGAATGGATAGCCAGTGTAGGGTA
>JAECUM010034372.1:0-42556 GCA_016617855.1 Megalonaias nervosa
TATCAAAGTTCAATTAGATCAGTGTTAGGATGGCCTGAAGTCGCACCTGTTTATAATGGAGTTTCAGAACCAACTAAAAATGAGTTTAAAACGAGCGAAGAAAAATTCATTAAAAATCCAGAATATCGAGGAAAACAACCATGGAGTAATACAAGATTTGGATTTACAAACGACGATAGATATTACTTTACCGATTTTGTGACGGTAAAAGAATCCCCAAGTTGAATAAAGCATTATTTATTGTTAACACAGACACCAGGACGAAGATTAGTTACTATACTGTTGATGTAAGATTTATTAAACATTTTTTAGATACTTTTAAACCTGAATACGATAAAACGTTTAATGATTTAAGAAATTTACTTATTTCATTATCACAACATTATAATGAAAATGTAAAGCAGCAAATAATCGAGTCAATAAAACATTTAAATGGTATCTTGTTCGATTTATACATCGTCAATCGAAGTATTATAAACACTGCGACTAAATTCGATGGAAATCGTTACACAAATCCAGAATCTAAACAAGTATTTCTTGATCATTATAAAATAACAAAAAAAGAATTACAAACATTTGTTATACCAGATTTAAATAACGCTGAACTGAAGAAATCATTAAATGATCTTATTGAAGAACACTTTAAAAGAATATGTGATTCATGGAGAAAAATAGCCCCACCACCGGTTATACTAAAACATAATAACAATCCCTTTGGTGCCGGACGTCATATCTCACCTGGTATTGTTAATATAACATCTACGATCGCGGTCAATCTAGTATGTGACGTAATTGATGACAGTTATCAAGTAGATCTTTGAAAGTCTAACCAGGCCCAACAGGGGTATATACTATATACATTTAGTCCTAAAGATCCGCCTGGGTGGTTAATCGTATCTGAGCCAATTAATCCAATTTATTTACGTGTACATAATCCATTTCTGACAAGAATAAATTTCAAACTCACCGACCAGGCAGGAAACATTTTGGATCTAAGACAAGAATCTCTTAATATTAATTTGTATATACGCTCGTAGAACGTCCGATTAAATAATCAGGGGCTGATGAGTAAATACATGAATAATAATCAATTTCTATGATTAAAACAATTGTATATATAATAAAGCGAGATAACTCGGCTATCTATCTCTGCGGAGTAAATTAAACGATTATTTCCCTTACTACTACGTTCGATTTACAGACAACAAATACTTCTTGTTTTTCATTAATTATTTAGTGACTTATTTCTTTTTCTGTAGGTGATTAGCTGTTAGTAAAGCATCAATTTGTAACAGAGAGGGATATTGATGCATCTTTTAACTCTGATAACCTTAAATTCACGTCGGTTTATACGAGTGCGTAAAGTTATTTTTAGCTATAACACATGTATTTGACCTTAACGAACGATAACTCTTACAGAAAATGTAATGTGCGATTATTTTATACAGTATATATAAATAATGTTTGTAAATTAAGTAAATATACGCTACAGTTGTACAACAATTGTGATTTTATTCAGTATATTGGTCGTACGTAATTTGTCTGCTTATTCAGTGTTGGGTTAACTACATAATAATTTTAAAACGTCTATATGTATGAATCGGAAAATGGCTCAGTGGTATAGTTGTTAAACTATGATACTGACGACCGTGGTTCGATTCCTGTGGCTGACGAGTGTCGACAGTATTCGGAACGATGCCATTTTTATATATAAGGTTGGGGAGCTCAGCCCCAACGAATTCAACCCCTCATCACGTTAAACAACGTGGTGAGTGCGTTTTGCACTTACCCCGGGGTTTGATTTGGTGGGGAGTTATTGAATTCGCAATACAGAGCTCCCTAAAATAATCAGTAGCATGCCTGAGCTCTCTACCTCATTTGAAAGACCCCCACAAGGAAACGTTCAGAAAGAATGCTAGCCAAATAGAAACAGAACATGGAGTGCCAATAACGGTCATAAGAAAGACATCATCATACAAAAAAAGGACTCCATGAAAGACACAAAGGCTATCGGGGGCTACTGATTATTTTTGATATTTTTAGGTCAAACATCAAGGTCAAAAGTTAAAAACTTGAATGTCAATTATTTTTTATTTTAAAGAAATAATTATTATATAATGAACCAAGAAAACATTAATGATATTATTTCTGCTATTAAAAAATTAAAACATACGGGAATAAATCTATCTGATAATCTTGATCCTGAGAAAATATTATGCGATTATGAAATATTAAAACAAAGAAAAACTGACAATAAATACACATTACCATCCAATTATAAATTTGTAAAATTAATCTATCAGTCTATGCTTGAATCCTTGGCGGTGGTAAATGACAAACAGGTAAAGCTATTTGCACCTCTTGCACGTTCGATCGAAAATATCAGATCCGAACTATCTCGTGAATACGAGAAAAAGAAGATCGTGGATAATCGTGTAATGCAATTAAGAAAGATTATGTTATTTGATTCTGTCAAAAGTGAAAGTGACACTGAGAGTAGCGACGGTGAAGGTACTCATGGCAAAATATAGAGTCGAACTATATACAATTTATTTATTAGGAAGACAGAGTTAGATATATTCAAATATTATCCGCTGATCGTATTTGAATGAATATGCTGATTTGTATACTTTATCTGCAACAAATTGCACCGATCGTGGATGTATGCTAAAATATTTTACAGCCGCATTAATTGATGGGAAAGTTATTTCCTGTCCTGTCTGTATATTCATGGATTTAATAGATCTTCTTGCAAACTTTTTACATTTTCCAGTATTTCCACGTGCAGAATTCTGACTCTGTGTAATAGCTTGCAGGTTATCTAACCGATTATTTTTGGGATTTCCATCAATGTGATCAACTACAAGTCCATTTTTAACTATTCCATGAAAACATTCGAATATGAATATATGTGAGTAATAATGGTCTTTCCCAGCATGAAACATAAAATAACCAGTATTATTAATACTACCGACTGGTTTTTTCAGTCTACAGTTTCTGATCACACCATCTCGAGACGCTTCATAATTTTTAATGGTTGGATGTTTAACAAATTCGTATTTATTACGAAATGCTTCTTTTCTTAATCCTCTTATAATATCATTGTCGATCATTTCATCATAAGTCTGATTTGTCTGATTCATTATATATAATATTATTTGTTTAAATCATTATTCTGAAATCTAACCAGATAATCTTCTTCTGTCTTTATAGGAGAGTCAGTGTTATTTTTTTTGGTCATAATATCGTTTTTGTTCTCTGTACTTTTTTCCGCCACATTTTAGACACAATTGAGTTTTTCCCCTCACTCCAACACCGCATTGAATACACGGTATGGGTCCTGTACTTCCATTTTTGATGCTTTGCATATGATATCCGCAGTATTTGTTCACGCACGGTTTATTACAAAGAGAAGTATATCCAATTTTGAGCCAAGCACATTTATTTTTTGTTTCAAGCATTATATATACTAAAATTTTAATTTAAATACTTGTCTTAATTATATGAACGAATTATCGGCAATTGAACCTTCCCATGCTAGATTCGATCTTGACAGACTATCAGAATATAAATATAGTACTTAGATGCAAGATCTAGCTTTAACAAATGAGGATGTAACCGAACTTATTCGTGAAGCCAAGAAGGAATCTCGTGACGATGGCGCTGTTCATGTATGGTCAACATTCAGAGTTGGAAATGTTACTAATATGATGAATGACGAACGAGGAAAAGTAATTATTAATCACCTTGATAATCAAAAATATTTTATTTTAATAAAATTTATTGTAAATACAGAAGAAGATATTTGGATTATTCGTGATAAGCGCGATCCAGTCCGTGTGCAGTCAGGAAATAATATTGTTCTCTTAAATAATAAATATAAGCCCGGAATACTAACCGGTGTTGATAAGGTATATTATGAACGGGGATACCCTGTGACTGCAGTCGTATATGCAATATATCCGCTTAATAATAAACCTGACGTCGGGGATCTAAAGCCTATGAAACTGTCAGAGTCAAGAATAAACTGTGTAGCTGAACGAGTTACAGAACATTTTACAAACGCGATACGTGGTAATGGTTTAACAGATTTACGACGTAAAAAAATAAATACTTGGGCAGAATCAGTTAAAGATACCGGAGCGTCTATCAAAGATGTCGCTGAACTAGAAAAGAAATTAAAATTCCCAATAACAGTAAAGACGTTAACCGGAGAGATTTTATATAAACCAAAATATGAATCAAGAGGAGCTCCTATAACAATCGTTGATCATAATTCGCATGCATGGACCTCAGCAGTAACAATATTTCCACGAGATAGAGCGGTTAAATTTTATGATGGTCATATATTTAATTTTATCAAAAATATCAGTAAAAGTGACCCTGTATCCGTTTGGTTATTTCAAAGTTCAGAATATGATCATTACGATCAATTTGTACGACCTAATGGTGATATTTACCGTATAGAATCTCTTAATGTAGAAATGGAAAATCTTGCGCTGAAATATACTTCAGACGATGTCAAAGTTAGACTATTATTAAATAATTGTTTTACAGTTCCATCCGTAGCGGCTCATTTCGCTCAGGAGAAAAATTTATGGAAACCAACACGATCGGAATTTCTTGAAGATATTCATAAAAGTTGCGTAGCATATGGACACGGAGGATTATGGAATACTAAATACAACTATAGTGACGTTATATCCGTCGATATGGTAGCGTGTTATCCTGGAAGTTTTCTTGGATACGGAGAATGTTCTAAATACTTTAAGAGATTCGGACATCCATCACACGAGATGACTAGGGTTGCGATAAACGGACATTTACCAGATTTTGACTTAACCGGATTTGCTCATGTAGAATCATTCGAGTTTGCAGAAAATCTCCATCCGATTACTTATGTTTGGTTTGGAAGACATTTTTCAGAAAAATGTTGGGTTCCAATAGTACTATTGCGATATATGTTTGATGTTGGAATTTTAACATTATTGAAGGTGAGTGAGGCGATTATATCATATAGTCCACAGAAGCAAGTTTGGTTACCAGAACCAAATAGATTTAATATTGATGATGCCAGGAAAGAATTTCCTAATCTTAATGAAGATGATATTATTAAAATTACTAATAATATACGTGAATGCAGAGACGAGCACGATGAAAAACTTTCAAAAGATCTTGGTAGAAAGATAATTGGTAAATTTACTCAAGGAGGAGCCTATGATCATAAAAGACACTGTACAAGATTGATTATGGACGATGCTGAACTCGATTTTATAATCGCCGATACAACAGAAAAAAATACATTTATAAATCGGAGTAATGCTTATTTGTCAGACGGAATCAAACTAGGTACAATTGTGAGTTATCTTGATGGTGACTCACCGCAGTTTACTCATTTAAGATCATCTATGTTGGCATATGTTTCTATAAATCTACTGTCTATGATAAATAGATTTCCTCGTGATGCTGTCAGAGTCGCAACGGATTCGTTTCATATAAATAAAAAATATACGGATTTGTTAAAACCGCTACTTGGTAATGGTGAATGGGGATCATGGAGAATAAAACAAGAAAATATACTTAGTTATTCTGAATCTGCCGACGTTGAAATTAAGGAAATATATCACAAAAATAATAAAATATCAAAGTCATCAGCACCATCTGTATACGATCCTGTGGCTAGACATAAAACTGTTTATCTTAACGGATGCGGTGGTTCAGGTAAAACAACGCGTGTGATTAAATCATTCATGAATAATAATTCAGATATAATTGTTTTGACACCGACACATAAATTAGCCAGAGAAATAAAAGAGCGAGGAGTAAAATCGTGTACTTATCATAGTTTCTTTAGATGGTGCGGAGACACATGGACTCCTGAACGAATGGGTGAGAAATATATACCTAAATATATTATATGGGACGAGATATGCACGGTCTCGTTAGAAATATTAAAAACATTTCTTGAATGGTTATTGACGAAGAATACTGCTATAATAATGTGCGGTGATCATGGTCAACCACCACCTTTTATTGGACAGTCTCCACATGAATGGCTGAAGAATAACGTAGATTATTATGAAGAAATAAATGATGACCATAGAGCTATTGATGAACCGCTGAAGGAGTTTAAAAGATTAATTAGACTATAACCAGACAGAGTACAATGTGAGATAATGCGAGGAGTAATTCCAGAGACTTCTAAAAATAATTTTCTAAGTTTATGGAATCCCGCTGATTTAATAGTTGCAAGTAGAAAGATAGTTCGTGATGAACTACAGGATAAATTATTTACGTTACATAAAGAAAAGTTTCCAGATCTACCAGTACCATTATGTTATCGCCCTTCAGATACTCGACGACAGAATATTGATGTTGAAATTCCTGGTGGTGGAATACAGAATCTTGTCTTGAATGATATTATTTTAGTCGATATTAATGTCGTTGAGAATGCGCTGAATATGAATAAATCACCGTGGACATTAGGATATGCTATAACTATTCACTCATCACAGGGGTTAACTATTTCCGATACAAATATCTGGATTATAGATGATCGGATCGAATGGTCGAATTTAGTCTATCTCGCAGTTTCTAGAGTCAGACGAATATCTCAACTACATAGGGTTATTATGAATTTTATAGAAAATAATGATCAGAATGTTAATAATGACGTAATAAGAAAAAAACTATCTGGTTATAAGCAGTGTAACAAAAAAAAAAAATAAACGTGATTTTGATATTGATGTTGAATTTATTATAAAACTAAAAACACAACAGAATAATAATTGTGCAAGTTGTAACTGTAATATGTTATGGCAATATTCGAATAATAATCCAAGATAATTTACCGTAGACAGAATTAATAGTGATCTTGGTCATACACGTGATTATGTGATGCTAACCTGTCTTGAGTGTAATCGACGTAGAGGTTCTGGTTATGTAATTGTATGTGGTGGTAATTGTGTGTCTTCAGGGATTACCTGTAATTGTTCACGCACAAATCCACGTTGAGGGGCTCTCGAATCTAGTCTGTAAATTGGAGGTCTACCTGTGGATCTAACTACACTAGAAATTGTATGTGTAGTCACGCTCCAGATAGGATCAGTTGCTCTTTTTTTACCACCTTCAAGTTCGCCAGGTTCGTATAAATATCTTACAGTTACATTACCTAATACTGGTTGAGGTTGTTGTCTGTCATCACTGCAGGGTATATATTTTTTGTGATCGCATTAGAAGGTTTCATGGAAGTTGAACGAGTAATTTCGTTATTTAATGCAGCTATCACACTTGGTAACCTCGCAACCCATTCACGAGATCTCTCACCGGACTTAAAGTCTGTAGATATTTTTTTTGCATATTGGTATCCAAATAACCGCTCAGCAAGTGTTCGATTAAATCGTTCAACGATTGCCTGATCACGATGAATTTCAGTGTGTCCTCGTCTGATTTTAACGTTATGTTTCTTCATCAACGATAATACTGTACCAAGAAATTCTTTGCCAGGATCAACCTGTAATAACTGTGGCCATCGCAAAGGTCCTCGCTGATAAATTCGTTCAAACGCAGATGAAATTTCAAACGCTGTCTTTGTTGATAATGGTTCAGCTTCCTTATATCTACTTGCAACATCAACGACAGTTAATGCGTATTTATATGTGCGTGATTGACGTTTACCAATTTTAATAGTGTCATGTGGTAAAAATAAAATATCTGCTTGATGAACCTCATTAGGGACGCTGACATCAAAATGTGAATATTGAATATTTTTAGGTGGTGGTAGATAAATTTGCCATATTGCCTGTCGTGCTAACCACGCTGCAGCAACAGAACGTGAGACTTTTGCTGCTTCAGATAATTTACTAATAGCTGATCTACCTCTCCAATATCCTCTTGGGCTATAATAAATGGATTCCATTATAATATTTATATAATTAATTACCAGCCCCTAACATTATTTTACTTTTCATGGCAGATTTTATTAGAAAAGTAGCTAATTTATCTCTTACAGATTTATTAGGTATAGAATTTAATGCATGAATCAATTTTACATCTGCGAGATGCCTTTGTTGCAAATCTTTACTTTTATACGCAACATCATGAACATGACACGCTTTATCAATTTTATTTATTGGATACTCTCCTGATCTTGGTTGATCTTGATTATCAAGTCGGATATCAAGTCGAGTTCCAGGACCGCAATAATTATATCCTGGTAAGTGTTTTTCCCCCGGATATTTAGCCCACGGAGTTCCTGGTAATTTTCCTAATAAAGCGGCTATATCTCCACCTGTCTTTGTTTTAACAAATTTGTATTTCTTGGTACCACATTTTACACATTTGCCCGTCAGAGCACGTCGTTTATTTTTTGTTGTTATTGTAGTTAGTTCAGCAGTGGGTGTAGGAATTTTACACCGAACACAATATAGACTCATATTATTAATAATATGGATATAATTGACTTTTCGGCGACACGAAAACAGGAGCCAGTAAAGCATCATCCAGCATTACCAAATTCGATAAGGATGATTATAATAGGTCCATCTGGATCGGGTAAAACACAATTATTATTAAATTTAATAATGCGGTGGTTAAAATGGAGTAAATTGTATTTGGTAGCACCATCTGTAGATGATCAACACTGTTACGAAGTACTTAAAGATTTTAATGAAAATGCAAAATTGCTGAATGAAGATGGTGATGATGTTGTTGACTTTATCACCGATATTAATGAGGCTCCATCTGTAGATGACCTAGATGGATTTATTAATAATTTAGTGGTGTACGATGACGTTATGTTGGACAGACAAACAAATCCAGCTAGAATATTTTCTCGAGGTAGACATAAAAACACGGACGTGATTTATGTTACACAATGATATACACAAATACCTAAAGTGCAACTGCAACTGCAATATTTTGGTTGTGTTTAATGGAGTAGATAATTATACTTTACAAAATATTTATTATACTTGGTGTTCAGGAGATATGGATATGATTAAGTTTAAAAACTTTTTTGCTCAAGCACAAGCTGTTCCGTTTGGATTTATTACAATAAATCTACATGATCCAAGATCCAGATATCGCGTAGGTCTAGATAAAATCTTTGGTTAATTACAGCAGCAGAGCAGCAGGCAGGGTGAATGACAAAAATTAAGTGACCCGGCGAGTAACCTAAACGCATTATAACATAAAAAACAAAAAAGTCAAAAATAAAATAACAAAAATGAGCTAAACCGAACAATTTATTATTCGTTTTTCAAACTATACGGTAATAATAAAAGTTAGGAGGTTTGGTTTAGCGTTATAGACCTTATTTTTCAGCCCCTGTAGGAACCTTTATTTTTGTAAAATAAGGTCTCGTACAAAGTGGTCTGTTCACCCTGCCTGCTGCTCGCAGAAATTAGTGTCATGCAGTATTAATTAATAATAATTTAACTTTTTTCTTTGACTGGTGTGTTTCCAAAAGGTAGCACCTACAAGCTGTGTTTATGATGTATTGTTTCGGTGGTAACTGCAGGAAACAAATGCAGACTTACTGCTTGGCAAACAATTAAATGGATAAAAAAAACAGTGTTCTCAATTCATTCTCAAAAGTCTTCTTGTCAAATAATTTGATGAATGTTGAGGATGACTAAATGATAATTATTAATGCGGAGATGGAAGAAGACCTGAGTGGACACGACACACCCCAGAGAAATAGCTGAGTGAAATCATTATCATTTATGACATACTTTGGTGATGGATGCATTCTTACCTTGTATTGTTTTCTAGACGGATACTTAAATCTGCATCAACATTTGATCTTAGTTGGAAAATGAGATAGAGAAAAATGTTAGGTAATAAACCATGATTAAAATTAAATTAGCACAGTTTTGTTGTTGGTCGTTTAATGTTTCAATTCAGGGTCTTTTCCAAAATCTCTCTCTCTATTGCTAAAAAAATTTATCTTTGCAAAACCTTTTCAATTAATCCATTTCTCTATCAATATACATGTACATCTCTTTTTTGTACTTCTAACTTCATCTGCAATCTAAATCTTTCATGACCCTAAGCGGCTGCTATCAGATCTTCATGTAGGACAGTGGAGATCTGATTTTAATCAGATTGCTGTTTAAACATGAAAAGTAACCCTCTCAGGTATGTCATAGTCATGGAAGGTGTCAGTAAGCATGGCAGAGAACATCATACTGAAGAGGGTTGGGCCAGCAAACAGCCATGCTTGATTCCACTGAAGACTGGAATGGTTCATATGACTTACCGTCACCCACAACACAAGCAAGCAGAGCATACTATCGTAGAACTGCTGAACCAACTCAATGAATCTTCTCTGGGCTACCAAATTTTAACATATCTTCCTAGGGCCTCCATGACTGTGTCAGAGGTTTTTGTCAGGTCAATGAATGACATATACAGGCTGTATTTCTCTTCCTGAGCACGACCTGCAAACTCCAAAAATGTGGTCTCTCATACTTCTCTGAAGTCATGCTGACTGTCGGGCAGGAGTTCTTGACTGATGTGATGCACAAGCGATTCAGCATAAGTTTTGGAAGGATTTTGGAAACTATTGACAGCAAGAAGATGCTCCGACAGTTGTCACATGATTGTCTGTTGCCTTTCTGTCTGTACAACTGGATGACGGATGCATCCTTGTACTCTTGGGGTATAGTTCCCTGAATCCACATTGAATGGAACAGTTTAGTAAATTTATATGCATTGTGCGATACTCCGGCTTTGTAGACGTCGGTTGGTATGGCATCTGCTTCAGATGTTTTGTCAGACATTAGGTGGTTTGCTTTCAGTTTCAGTCAGCTTTGAAAGATCGGCAAGTGATATGTTGATTTCCACTTAGGGTGGTCGATCCATTGCCTCTTTACTGATAGATGAATATTGATTGAGGATGTTGTTGAAGTGGTCTGCCCAACTTTGAAATATCTTTTATTTGCTAGTGAGGAGCGTGATACTATCAACACACTGTATTGGTTTTATTCCTGATCATGGCTGCCCTTCTATCATGCCTAAAGCATCATAGATGTGCTTCATATCATTCCTGTCTGCATAGGACAAAATCTCATCAGCGTTATTGCTCATACACGAGTTTTGCAGCTCTCTGAATTTGCACTGAACAGTCCTCTCGATGTTGTTGAAGGCAGTCGTCTTAGGTGATAAAGTGCTGTCTTCAACATAGTCCTTCTGTAGCCGATGTTTCCGTTTTAGAAGTCTCTGAATGGGTAGTATCATTCTCCTCAAACCAATCTTGATGTTTACGTGTGGTGGGACAGAGAATTTAAGATCAAGTTGAGTACAAAGAGTCTCTGAAGGATGCCCAGGTTTCTTAGACATTCGAGTTTGTATCGATTGAATCCAGTTGACTGCACAGTTCTTCAATAAATGCCTTTGTCACATTCTCCTGTTTGAATTTGGTGATATTAAACTTTCTATGCAATTTGTGCCTTTGACATCTGATAGTCGGGATCTGGAAAATGGGTTTGGAGACCAAACCTGTGGTCAGTTCAGCATTCTTCACTTCTTATGGCCTTCGTCACTGTCTGTCTCTTCTCATCATGATAACGAAGTGAATAAGTTGCCAGTGTCTGACGCATGTCTGCATCCAATACCTCCTGTTCCGTTTTTTCAAGGTTAATACTGTGTTTGTGATTAGGGGGTCATGTTCAGCGCATTTTCGAGGAGTCCGTTGCTGTTGCATTAGCCAAGTCCATTTTTGCACACGATACCTGGCTGTATCTGGAAATCTGTGCCAACTCTAGCACTGAAGGCACCAAGGATGATGAGTTTGCCTACCATTGGCACTTCTGAAATAAGTGACTCCAGGTCTTCACAAAATTTGTCCTTGATCTTATCTGGATTGGTCATGATGGGTGCTCAACACTGATGATAGTTGCATGTCTTTTTCCAGACAATGGTAGTCTCATTTGCATTAGTTTGTAATTCACACCCTTTGGAGGATTTGTGAGCTTGCTAACCAGCCATAATTTGACACCACACCCAACATCAGCTTCATGTCGTTCTTCTTTACTACGGCCACTCCAGAAGAAGGTGTATCCGCCTTCTACTTCGGTGACCTTTCTTCCTCAGCTAGGCGAGTTTCACACATGGCTGCTATCTGAAAGTTCTATATGTCCAGTTCTCTACTAGGATTGTTCTTCTTTCTCGTCTATCTGTTGATGTACTTTCCAATAGTGTCTGTATGTTCCAAGCACTGATGGTAAATTGTGTCACTTTTGTCTTCTTATCTGGTTATCGACCGCTAAGATGGGATCCCATCAACCGCTGTATGCTGACCGCGGTTAAGGTGAAGCAGGCAATGTTTAGGGCACCTTTTCAAGCCCTTTCCTTATGCTTTGGATGTGAAAAGTGTGATTTTAGAACGGGCAGCTCAGTCACCCAGGGACAACTGAGTTTCATTACTGCTTCAGTCCACTGGAAAGCGACCCTTTGGACTGAGCTGCATGTGTGCAAGTCTGCATATATAGCTCCCGGTGTATATACACCTGCTGTTTTGCCACTCGCCCATCTCCACAGGACTAGAAATTGACTTGTGTGGAGGGAAATAGTGTCACAACTTGCGCGTGAGTTAAATTTAATTGAGTGAAACTTCCGCAGAGTCGCCCTCACCCACTCGTCATACAATTGTGATGAAGAAAACTCTAAGGTCATGTGAACTCAATCCGATTCCGATATCACGCTGCTTGAGTATTTATATTTAATATTGCCTTCAATAACTGATGTTATCAATACTTCTCTCTCATCCGAAGAATTCTCATAATTGTTTTTCAAAACTGCCATTGTAAAGCCTCCGTTAAATGAGCAAACACTTGACCCTAATGATTAAAAGAACTAATGCCCTGTTTCTAACCTCTCATTGATTAATATAAATCTATCGAAAGTTTTTGTGTCCGAAAAGAAATTGTATCTCATTTGAATGTAAATAGTCCTTTTAGCAATATGCAGCCTCGCCAATGTACTGAAACTTCCCTTCTCAGAGTAGTTCACGATCTTCTCTGGTTTGGACAATGAAAATATTAGTCCTCACCACCACCGAATTGGCTTGTTGGTGGCACTGGACACAATAGACCATGATATATTATTTCACCGTCTCCAGCATGTGTGTTGTACTCGCGATACAGCGTGACTATGGTTCAAGTCCTACTTTTTCAACAGGACAAAAACGTGTCCGTAAATGGGAAACAATCAAGCACAGTTGATCTTTGTTTTGATGTTGCACTAGGCTCTGTCCTCGGCCTCGTTCTCTTCATTCTATTCACTCAACCACACTCAAGTGTCGTAGAAGACATCCATTGTCTCAACAGTTATACGCTGTTGACACTCAAATATAGAAATCTAGCTTCCCAACAGAAGTTGAGTCTACTAGAGATAACGTTTCCGACGTGAATGCATATGACGAATAACAAGCTGCAGATGAATGGTGATTAAACTGAAGCCAACCTGTTCACCACGCAAAGACTTTTCTCATTCACATCCTTAACCTCAAACAATAAGACTGGGTCGCCGACTTGTCACAGGGGCGCCGACTGGTCGCAGTCTTGGTCGCAGTCGCCGACTAGTCTTCCTCTGGTCGTTGATTAGGTCGCAGGGTCGCCGACTGTGTCACAGAGTCACCGACTGGTCTTCCTCTGGTCGCCGACTTGGTCGCAGAGTCACCGACTGGGTAACGAAACGGAAAATAAATAGTGTAACGAAAATTGAAGTCATTAGGGTTTCCTTGTTACAGTAGCTTTATCAATTTTTTAATCATGTCGCTACTGGTTCTGCAAAGAGACAGTTTATAGTGATGTATAAGATTGGGGCATCATGCCGCAGACAAGTAGCATTATGTCTCACCCTTTTACATTATCCTGACACCAGGCTGGCCAGTCCTAACACTAACCTCTTAGTGTTGAGCGCCTTGCGAGGCAGCTGCCATCACCATTTTTACCTTTTAATGCTGAGCGCCAAGCGAGGCAATTGCTAGTATCATTTTTATAAGTATTTGGTATGACTGGAACGTGGTTCCGAACCGCGACGTCACAGATCCGAGGCCGACGCTAAAACCACTTAGGCCTCCGGAGCGGTAGAATAAAAGAAAAATGAAAATGTTACAGATATGAAGTAATAGCATTTTCAAAGTTCAGGTTATATTAAAAATATCTCAGGAATAGAAACGTTTGAAACTATCTAAAATAAATACGATGCAGTTCTCGGTATCAAATTTTATTATATGCTCATTTTTGTCTCCGTTAACTTTACATTGCCAGAATTGTGCAGTATTTTACGATATTGCACACACGTGTACTTCATATTGCATTCACGTGCACGACACTTGTGCCCAGTAGTGTATTAGGAACTACTTTGTAAACAAATCATGTACACTCACTTAGTAGACTTTACGTTTTGGTTGATTAAATTTGTTTCTGAATGAAACTAAAGCAGATGTTTCGTGGACTGTCACATATCAGCTGCTTTGCCACATTCCCCATTAACGTTTTTGATACAATGTTTCGGATTTAGGCTAGCGATAGACGCCAAAACAGGTCATAATATTGCTGGGTCCCTACAAATAACATCCAAGTAACAAGGCACAAACTGTCTTCTTTAGCTGAAAATAAGAATGGCAAAAATATACTTACAGTTTTACATCCTGAATTTCCTCAAAATCTACTTTCTTAGTTCTCCAAATCCGAATTACATGAGCCATGTCATGGGCTCTAAAGCTTGATTACACATTTCGAAATTGTAATGTAATTTTAAATACACTCCGAGTGCAATTATATCCTCCTTACTGCACTCAAAATGAAATATTATATTCCATGGCGTCTTTTTGATAATTACAATTGAAAGAATTAATATTTTTCGCACATTATGATTTCAAATATTCAATGACTGACCAGAAACACACTTGCAGATGTCAACACGCTGCTCCGCTGCTGAAGTCAGATGTACTTCATGTAGAATTGGCACAGATAAATCCAGTCCATTATCACTAAATTTTGTAGAATCGATAAATATACCAAAATCTATTCAATCCAGACCAAATGGAATAGTTGTTGCAATGCGCATTCATTCACAATATAATTAAAAATTTCAATTTTAAGTAGACCCAAACGCCGTTTTCTTTCCAAAGTGCTGTTTAGCGCGCGACTAAGTTCAAATTTATCTGGGCGGAGTTATGTGCGCATTAATACTGCTGTTCTTGTGTACTGATGAATCTGTGCTTGTGTATTTAGTTTGGAATACAGCATAAATTCAGTTACTTCGTTTCTTAAAATGTATTATTGTTTATATAATTAAGCTTTAGGTAGAATTTGTTGTTGTTGCTATGGGTTTAACGCCATTTTCAGCACAAGATGGGCTATACATGGCGGCCAGTATTAATGGTGGAGTAAGAACCCGGGAAAACCCAGGAAAGAACCATTGACCCACATGAAGCTACGGGCAAGCTTTCTCACATACCCGCACTGGCCGAGCCCGAGACTCGAATCCACGCAGACAGGCAGACAGAGGTGAGATGGCAGTGATCCGTAACGGTGAGCGCTATAGACCACTCGGCCTCAGGGGGCCCCTCTTAAGTAGAATATGAAAATGAGCATATAATAAAATGGTTACTGCATTTGTATGGGAAAATATGAACTCGTTTTGTCCGATGGATATACTGCATTCCCAAGGTCGTCCAGTATATCCATCCGAAAAACTCGTTCATATTTTCCCATACAAATGCAGTAACCTATAAATATAATATGAAATTTATGTTTATAAATCAGAACATTAATAATTATTATCCGTAAATTGCTTATATGAATATTAGGACTGGGAAATTAGCTATTCCCTGCACAACTTTATACCACCATAATTTGCTGAATAAAATTTTTAGCTTCCCATGGTTTTATCTTTTTTAAAAATCCAATCTTAATTTTGCGTGTGGTTGGGTGGTTGTGCGTACATTAAATATTTAAAAATGTTTCAGTTTGAAAAATTAACCCAATTATCCATTTCACAAAATATTTTGAAAAATTTAATAAAGTAGTTGTTCAGACGCAAATTTAAATTCTGTTTATTCAAAGACAAGTCCATTTGTGAAAGTGACATCCTTTTGTCAGTAAGTGTTATTTTCACATTCACTTTAAGCTAAGCAATATTACATAAGCTTAGGCCTCCATTGATTTCCATAAAACAACTGTTACATCACATATTGTCTTCTCCAAGAACAGGAACGAAGTCAAGTTTTACTAAAACTTGGGCTTGTTGTGCAAGAGGTTTATGACAGCTTATAAAATAACTAAAGACAACGTCTTATTTCTCTTGCTTTCTTTTGCCTTGTCCTGCAAAATACAATAAAATACATTTAATATAAATAGACATAACAATACCGGCATCAGCGCATTGCTTATTTCTGCATGGACATACTAATTCATCTCCCAGTACATTGAATATGAACTAGTTATATTTCTTATATTTGTTGATTATCCATATAGAGAGACAGTGAACCAGTTTAACCAATTTGCATGCTTACAAATTAGGACTGGTAGGCCCGGTGTCAGTATAATGTGACTGGGTAGGGCATGATACTCCATGTCTGTGGCATGATGCTCAGGTGCTAGACATCATGATAAACTGCTACACTGCAAAAATCGTTGCGATATGACTGAAAAAGTGTAAAAGCTTCGTTCAAAATCCAAATCACACACAGACACACAGAAAATTCGAGAGCAGACAGAGAGAAAGAGGCTAAATTGGACAGAATGGAAGGCCCATATAAGAATAGGCAAATTGATAACCAATTGCGTGTACTAAAAGATGATCAATATACAGTATTTTCATTAGAAACAGGTTATCGCATACATTTTGAAAAGAAATCTACAGATTACATTTAAACAAATGATACATCAATCATATATTATCTCATATAAATCTGGAAACCTTATCATATGGGACGAAAGCTACGGTCACATTGTTTGAAACAAGATCATCTGACAATCAACCGGGAATGCAAAGAAATTACAATTATACTACAAGTCACATGGATCATGTATGCTCATTTTCTCATTTTGATTTAAATATAAATTGTTCTTTTAAAATTTAACATTAATTTTCTTTAACCAAATTCTATTCGATCATCATTATTGAATTCTCTACACCTAAAGTGTCTCCAAAAACTTCCAGACGAACATTATCTATAGCATATGAACTTTCCCAATGGTGGGAACGCACTAAACTTCGGTCAAAATAAAATTAGAGCACACTGAGTGGAATCGTCACGATCTAGGGTAGTACGAATTTTGTTTATCAATATTCAATCAGGATTGTCCTGGATCACAACTTTAGGTTGATTTTGTCCAAAAATGGACTCGTACTTTAGCATTGATTTTGCCGTATGCACCTCTCAAGGCGTCTAAATAATGACCTTCCCAAGGAATTTGTCTGTATACAAATTCAAATTAAGTGAATACTTGCCACTTAAAGGTATGTAGAATCAAATTTAAAAAAATGACACCCATTACTGAAATAGTCAGTGTTGAATGCCTACCTGACCCGTGTGACTTGTACTATTATAATTATCATAGGTCTACATATATTTGGTATTGCAACTTACAGGCATGAATGTTGAAAGAGTGATCAAATATATAAAAAAGCAAAGGCATCTCCCCCGATACCATTTTGTGTACTGTTCAAATACATGATGTAGATTTTAAGTCAACTAAATACTATGTAAAATAAATATATTTGCATTCCATCTTATTCCTTCAGTGAAACTTCTCCACAAGTTACTATTTTGTAATGATCAATCACGAAAACAATAGCTCAGGTAGCAATATAAGGTGTTCTTACATTTCATTTCTAACAGCTTATAGCTGAATTTAAAATAAAATAACCTCAGAGAAGAAAAGTACACTTTGCTAAAGACAATATTAACATTGACAATAAATGCTGAAAATAAAACTGCTAACTTCACTGCTTTCCTGCCACCAGCACACTTCATAAACAATGTATTGGGCTGACGGTTCATCACTAATACGATGCTTATAGCATACAGTTTTACAAAACAAGATGTAAACTTACAAATAGAAAAGTTACTGATTATTTGTCCTATAATTACAACAAAGTAGCATGAACAGTAATCAGGGTTACCTAATTGCTCCGAGATCAAAACAACTTAAACGGTAATCCTGGTTAAAAGTTGGCTACTTAGCTAAGTGTGTGCAAAGGAAGAACAATAAAATAATTGCAACTAGTGATATTCATCAAATGATAAAAATAAATAATTCTCCCTAATTAAAACATAACCATCATATAAAATTCTAAAACACATGACCATGCTACATAACTGATTTCAAATTCTTTGGATGAACATAAAAGTAGATATATAATTCAAATATGTCTATTTTCAGCCAGCTGTTCCTGAAAATATTTCATTAATACTCTACTTCCATTCTCCCGGAAAGCATGAAAATAAAGTACCCTAACATGCTCTGTTCCACTCCCAACCACAAAAAATTTGCCTTCAAGAAGTCTATCAGCAATTTCGAATATGACTAACCAACCCAGTCCTTACTGCCATAAAAATACACAATTGAAAGCGGCAATTTTTGTTCCTGTCTTACATGGGCAATAAAACGTGAAGAGGAAATTCATGTTCCCCTAATGCAATGGCAATAATAAGTGGTTTTATATCATATTCTGTAGATTCATAAGACAAGGCAACTGAAAAAAGGTCTGATATAAATGATCAGATGCATATTTCTCTTGTGGATGAAGCCAACAACAACTTATATAATCTCCTTCCAAGCTTCTTTGCACTGTTTAAAACTGTCCTACACTAGAAAGGGTAGAACTGACAGCCAAAATATTGTCACCTAGAAGTAATGCGCTAGCTCATACATCTTATCAAATGTTGGTTGAAATTCTTCATCCCCAGTCCTAAATGCAGTGTACTTCATATGTAATAAATTCTTTCGCCAATTCCAGGTCAAAGGGGTCAGAATCATATCTCTGTCTGTTGTTGCTAGCTTTTCAGAATGGTATTACGATTCTATGGTCTGAACCTAAGTACAAAAAAGAGTGAAAACCAACTAGTTTTGTAAACTTCAACAAAAATATGTTCCTCTAGAATACAAAGTGAAAATTTAGAAAGAACTTACGGTATTGCGAATTAAATCCCACTAGTCCTAAATGTTCTATCACAAGTCCAAATCTATAGAGTTCTGAATGACTTCTAGTGTTCTGAATGAATTCAAATTTGGAATTTGCTGATGTGCCTGTAGTCTCGATTGCGCTAATTTGGTAACATTCTTTATGTATCACAAAGTTATAATCCAAAATGTACTTGAATGAATTCACAATAATCCCAACATAATGATTTAGCCCGAAAATATTAATGGACACGTTGTAAATCCAGTGAAGAATTTAAGTAAATAAATCCTCTCAAATTAAACCTGAACACAACAATAAGACTGATTCTACTTTGGCTGTTAAGATAGGAATTGGCAGTTTTGAAGTAAGCAACAGTAATATAAAAATCTAAGACACAATAACAGAACTACGATGAGGGTCAAATACCCATCAAATTCATAAGCAACATGTTTCTAGAAAGTTTTTTATATAAAAATAGACTCAATATCTGTAAACATGTTTATCTCTAATTAATAATGGTCTTAATATATAATCTACAATCATAGAGAAATATTATCTATATGATATGTTGTCAAAATACTAAGAAGATATTAGGCAGGTAGGTCCTAAACTCAATTATTGACCAACGCCAATCACACAATATACCGGTAGATATATATAACATAATCATGGAGAAAAACCAACACACAGTACAAATGAAATATGCGTAACATCTCCCCTCATAAATGAATGACACAAAATATATAAGGCACTATAGTATTTCTATACACTGGAATATGTATCTGCAATTAGAATATATTTACCCTAGATATGCCTGATGTCTGTATTGGATTCCTGCAACATGAAACTCTAAAACAATCTCTGATTTCTGCTTCTCATTTTGCTGAGGAAAGTCAGAGGTTATGATTTCTAAATACAATAATCGGTGAAGCAGCTGAACTAATATACACATGAAAGTGTTGCAGAGTACAAATCCCATACATTCTTTTATAGATTGTGAAATGCTTTTTCTGGTACTGGTATATTACATTTCAGAAATATAACACACTGTACGATCTACGCCATGTCTGTATTCTTGAATCAGTTTTCTACCATCGCCAACATCACTTGCATCAGCATACATTAAAAAACGATTGAGTGAAATCTGAAGTTTAAAGAAGTGGTGCGCTCTCAAATATGGCCTTTAATTTATCAAAACCTCCTGGAATTTATCAGACCAATAAAACTTTGGTTTCCTACTTAACCGATTGGTCACGGGTTCAGTAATTATGAAAAAAGTGAACCAAAATTTCCGATAATATCCAGCAGAAACCAACACTTGCGTTAGGCACAGGGAATTCAGGGATATCCTTGACCTTGACTTCTATAGCTTTAACTTGACGGTATCCAACAATGGCCTAAAGATGTAACACATGCACAGCAAAATAACTTTGACCTAAACAGTCAAACCTGCAGCACTGAGTCGATCAAAGGATATCCCTATGAATTCAAAGTAGTCTTTTCAGGTATCGTTGTAGGTGATGTCGTCATTGAAGTACGCATCACAATTATCTGTGCCAGATGTAATCATGTTCATCAACCGCTCGAAAGTTGAAGGCGAATCTTTCATACCAAATAACATAACACCATGTTGATAAAGTCCATCTAGAGTTGCGAATGCTGAAATTTCCTTTCCTCTTTATGAGGGTGATATTTGCCACAACCCTTTCAAAATGTCAAACCTAGTGAGATATTTTCCTTTTTCAAGTTGTCCATTCACAGTCATGGATTCTTGGCACAGGAAATGAATCTGTTTTAGTGATACTGTTTACTTTACTATAGTCGGATACACGCATAAAATATTAACTGGTTTCGGCACTATAATACATGCTGAATGTTTACTTGGTTTTATGAAATCTTTCTCCAGCAAATACTGAATTTCTTTCAGACATTCCTGTTTGAGATGTAAAAATGAAGCTGTTTCACACGCTAGAATCTACAATTTCAAAATCATGGTAGATATGTTTTTGTTCGTTTCGAACGCCTGAAAACAAGTGCTCATATTCAAAAATATATGTTTTAGTTCGCTGGTTTCTTGTGGCTCTAGATGTGAAAGTTTCAGATACAGATTACTCAGTATTTCTGAATTCAGATGATTACTTATACCAAAGCCACTACAGTCTGATTGCATTCCATCAGAAACACCCTCAAGTTGTGGGACAGGTTCAACTAAATTAACTGAATGATTTATATGGCTATCTCTTTCAACATACTCGTTAACATATTCATGTGGCAAAGTGTTTCTCTTTTCGATAATTTACGGTAGGCGAAAACGTGGATTATCCAAGTGTTTCCCTACCACGCACTTGCGGGATATATGTGTCCGCCAATATACAGTTTGATTTTTACTCGTATTATCAAGATGAATAAATATTTTTTTAAAAAAAAACTGGTTTCCTATTTCCAACAATGCACCAAGTTCGAAATAGGAAACATGTCTAATGCTGATTATATAGGATGTTTTACACTTCAGCTAAATTTTTCGACGCTTAAAGACAGTATAATAACAAGAAGACGATCAACATAATACAATCAGCGTCTTGAATTCAATAACTTACAAACTGATGAATAGCGGCTATGTTGCTGTGTTTACTAAAACCTGAAACTGACATAATGTTAAAATACGAACTTCTATATAGCTGTAACAAATCTGTCCACTGTTTCTCCTTCTTCCTGTTTTCTTTGGTTAAATTTTGCCCTTTCAAAAATTATATTCCTCTTTGGAATGAAATATCGCACGAATTTTCTATCACGGGCTTCCACTTCTTTTGAAATTCCTCTGTCAGGTTGAACGAAGACAAAATATCGTCAGCCTCACTTCCCATGGAACAAATCAAGGTATTTACTTGAATTTCTTCCTCTTTTTCACTAAGTACAGACGCTTGACGAAAACGTTCAAAGTGCTTAAACCACTTTTCAGAAGTTTCAGGTCTTGAAAAGTCGAATTTGTCCGGATTTGTAAATTGAAATGAAGCCATTTTCAACTGTGATAATTTCAATCCCGTATTTTTACCACTGCCACCATGTAATGTTATTTGTTATTGAAGAATAACTGCAGAAGGCGTTCTATACTATTTATTAAATACAATACATCAGTACAGCTAGGAAGGGGAGTAAAGACTGCCCTGAAAGTATTTTTCCCATGGAACTTAAACCCTAATGAACACTTAATATAAACCAGCTGTTGGTGTGTATCAGTTCCAGTCCAGTGTGAAATATCTAATTACTTTTACTGTCAAGTGATATTTCAAAGCTAATTAGATTAAGGCTTACATTACTTAAATAACACCGGCTAATCTTCGTAATGGATTCTACAAATGTACAATTCTACCGGAAGTCAACCGTCTATCACCGAATCCGACTACGACAGCGAATCAGACTCGGCATCCAGTTCTCAACCGTCAATGAAGCACGCCTAGGTGAGATTATGGATATTTTTCAACAGAGCTAGTATATTGAAATGATAATTAACAAACTCTTTTTTAATATTATTGATATCGATATACAGATATCTATGTGTTAGCAGATAATTGTAATTTCGGGCCTCTACATGATGAAATGATTAGAGATCGACTTGTAGTTGGACTGCGAGATTCAAAACTGTCAGAAAAGTTGCAGTTAGATGCAAATCTAACTCTAGAGTCTGCCATTAGTCAAGATCGACAAAATGAGGCTGTGAAAAAGCAACAATCAACTATACGAGCAATTGGAGAACGAATGAGTGAAATGGATGCAGTAAAATCGTCTTCACTGAAATATGGGAAACAGAAAAATAAAATCCCAAAAGTTCAACAGAATTATGTCAGCAGAAAATGATGCATGAGATGTGGAAACAAAGTTAATAATTTGCGGGACCAATGTCAAGCAAAAGAAGCAGAATGCCACAAGTGTAAGAAAAGGGGACACTATGCAAAATGCTGTCTGTCAAAATCACCAGTTCGCACAATAGAACTGAGAGCGTAACCTGGATTTCTAGGGACTATTAGCACAAAGAAGGGTCAGCCGTGGATAAGGCGTGTGATATTGAACAACGCTTCACTCTTATTCAAGATTGATAGTGGAGATGATGTGACTGTAATTCCTGAGAGGGATTTACGAAAAATCGGAGACCAAAAACTATCCAAGTCTGATCGAAAACTGTATGGACGTGGAAACTCTAAACTTAAAGTGCTGGGAAAATTTACATGTGGACTGGAATCAAACAGTGCGTTCAGTGTGCAAGATATATTTGTTGTAAAGGGACTAAAACAGGCACTCTTGGGCAGACCAGCGATTCAGGCTCTCAGGATTATTGAACAGGTGAATATATCCTCAGTAAATGCCTCAGATCAAAACTCATAAAATGCAAGCAAAATTCACGATAAATGCATACATTTAGATAGGGATCATCGCGAGAAATTTCCAAATTTGTTTAAAGGCCTAGAAAACAAAATGGTTCTAATAGATAACTCTGGACAAAAATGCCAAACCTTATGCCTTATATGCCCCAAGAAAGGTTCCTATCCCTTTATTGAACAAAGTTCAAGAGGAGTTGGATAGAATGGAAAAAATGGGTGTTATTTCAAAAGTAGATGAGCCCACTGAGAAATGCGCGTCAATAGTTGTAGTTCCGAAACCAAACGGTACGGTAAGAATTTGCGTGGATCTAACTAAACTGAATGAATCAGTTAAAAGAGAGAACCACCCACTAACATCAGTTGAAGAATCCCTTGCAAAAACTAGCAGGTGCAAAGTTTTTCACCAAACTTGATGCAATCTCAGGCTTTTGGCAGATAAGAGTCACGCCGCCTTACAACTTTCATTGCTCCTTTTGGTAGATTTTATTTTAATCGCCTTCCATTCGGAATCAGTTCCGCGCCTGAATTTATTCAGAAAAGGATGACAGAAACTCTGAAGCGACATGGCGGAACACTCTATCACATGGACGATGTTCTTGTTTTTTGGGGAAACGCAGAAACAGCATAACGAAATGCTAGACATGGTCATGAAATCAGTTCAAAAGGCTGGCGTCACTTTGAACGCTGAAAAGTGTGAATTTTCGAGACCATTTATTAGATTTCTTGGGCATGTTATTGACGAAAATGGTTGCCGACCTGATCCGGAAAAGTCGTAGTTACACTGAAATGGAAACACCGAAATGCGTAACAGACATACGACGATTACTCGGTATGGCAAATCAGCTTGGCAAATTTAGTCCACATTTGGCAGAAAAATCAAAACCATTACGTGAGCTTTTGAAAGGTAAAAACTCGTGTACTTGGGGTCCAGATCAAGAATAAGCTTTTAGAGATATCAAGCAAGAAATGATATCTTCATCAACTTTAGCACAATATGATCCAAACTGAGAAATAGTTGTATCTGCAGATGCATCTTCATTTGGACTACGTACTGTGCAACAGCAGAAGCACGGTAGCACTCTGAGACCGGTGGATTCGCATCGCGAGGTATGTCAGAGACTGAGCAACGCTATGCTCAAATAGAAAAAGAGGCCCTTGCAATCACTTGGGCGTGTGAACGCTTCAGTAGCTATTTAATTGGGTCACAATTCAAATTTGAAATTGACCATAAGCCATTAGTACCACTAATTGGCACAAAAATCTTGGGAGATTTGCCCCCTAGAATTCAATGCCTTAGAATGCGTTTGATGAGTTTCAACTTTTGTATAGTTCACGTTGCTGGCACAAATCTATTAACTGCCGATGCTCTATCCAGAGCACCTTTAAGTTATCACTCTGAGATTGACAGAGAATTTCAGGCTGAAACTAACCACTATGTTGATTTTGTAGTTAGTAATTTGCCCGCAACAAATACTCGACTTGAACAAATAAAGTCTGAATATCGAAATGATTCGATTTGCAAACAACTTGTACAATTCTGTGAAAAGGGGTACCCAGAGAAATCCGATATTGACGGAAAACTTCAATCGTACTGGGCAGACAGAGGTGAATTTACAATTCAAAATGGTCTTTTAATGAAAGGTACACGCCTGGTCGTACCAGAATCACTTCAAAAAGAATTCCTAGAGAGAATTCACGATGTTCACCAAGGTATAGTCAAATGCCGAGAACTTGCCAAAACGTCAGTTTGGTGGAAAGGACTAAGTACTCAATTAGAACACATGGTAAAGTCTTTCCAAAATTGCATCGAAAACTCAAGAGATCAAGCTGAACCAATGATACCAAATGAATTTCCAAGTCGACCTTGGCAAAGAGTCGTTTCAGACTTGTTTGAACTGAATGGTCAAACATACCTCTTGGTGATTAATTATTTTTCACTATACATCGAAATAGCAAAATTGCAAGGCACAGGTCCAAAAGCAATTGTCAGTCATCTCAAATCAATCTTTGCGCGACACTGTATACCAGAAATATTAGTTTCAGATAATGGTCCGCAATACACATCCGCAATACTAAAAAAATTTGTGCAAATTACGGATTCACGCACATTACAAGTATTCCAAAATATCCACAGAGCAATGATCTCGCCGAAAGAGCTGTTCAAACAATTAAAAGAATGCTTAAAAAAGCAAACGATCCTTACATAGCTCTTTTGACATATCGTGCAACACCATTACCGAATGGATACAACCCTGCCGAATTACTGATGGGAAGAAAATTACAAACTACTTTGCCTATGGCACCGAAAAGCTTACAGTCAAAATGGCCAGATTTAATGAAACTGAAGAAATCGGAAAACTATTAAAAGCAAACTCAAAAGAGAAATTATGATCGTCGACATCGCGCCCGAAATATGAAAAAAACTTCAGTTAGGGGATAAAGTATGGATTAAAGATCATTTTTCTTCAGGCATTGTTAAATCTGAGGCATCTACACCTTGTTCATACATGGTAGTAACTGACGAGGGAGAGATATGGCGTAATAGGAGAAATTTAATTCCCATGCCTACTACATTTTCGGAGCCTCTGAGAGTGACTGTTTCACACCCTGATTCATTGAGTGACTCAGATGAAAGCAAAGAAGCGCCAACCTGTCAAAACGGATACTTCACACGTTCGGGAAGGCTGTCAAAACCACCCGAGAGACTGAACTTGTAAAAATTAAGCTGATGTAGCTTATTTAGAAATGCGGTCATCAGATCACGTTTCATTTTAATGTTAACTTTCACAGGAAGGGAGATGTAGTGTAAGCCTTAATCTAACTAGCTTTGAAATATCACTTGACAGTAAAAGTAATTAGATATTTCACACTGGACTGGAACTGATACACACCAACAGCTGGTTTATATTAAGTGTTCACTAGGGTTTAAGTTCCATGGGAAAAATACTTTCAGGGCAGTCTTTACTCCCCTTCCTAGCTGTACTGATGTATTGTATTTAATAAATAGTATAGAACGCCTTCTGCAGTTATTCTTCAATAACAAATAACATTACAATTTTCACCCAATCTGATTAAATTCAGATCTTCACGTAGGACAGTGGAGATCTGATTTTAATCAGATTGATTTTTACCATACCATAATTGTGTACAATGTTTATTGTAAAAACGGAAGGTATTCAGTTCATGTAATCATGCGATTATTTAAGGGTATGTAATTATTTTATTGATTTTTAATTAACGCATAGGCGCGATCTTATTCCTGTATTTAACAAAGAAGGCAAGTGGCTTCATCATGGAATGGTTGAGACGGCTCAAGGTGAGGAACTAAATTTGAATTGCCTAGTTTGATTGAAATGGCTCTGCCGCGTTATGTCAGGTGGATTGAAATTAGACAGTTTAGGGATTCAATGGTAAATAGAAAGAATGATTCACCATACCCTAGTATTTTATACTATGTTTATAATGAAAAGAAGCCAACAAAGATTTTGGTCGTTTCTTATTCTTTACGAAAACCTGCGGGTTATGTACGTCCTTAGGTAAACGATATTTTACACGCAATATAAACATTGTGTGATATAAGTGTGTTATATTTGGATGCGTGCTATATTCGCTAATTCACGGTAATTGTAAAATTGAAATAATTTACTTTCTTTTCAATTTTTAAGGACCGTAATACTTTGCTTGAGGGGGATTTTGAGGCACGGGCAAGAGAGCCAAAATTTATTACCAGGCTGAAAACTTATTTCCTTTCTAGTTCTATCATCCCTTGAATTCAGTTTTGACAGAGTAGAGTGAAGATTCGTTCTTGCTACTGCACAAGCCTTTGTCAACTTATATTTACAATAAAAGACATATTCAAGAAGATTAATTTCTGAACCATCGTTTGAAAGAAGTTTCTACTTTAATAACTTCATTGGTCAACTGACAGGATGTCCAAAAGCTAGTTCACAGAACCAAAACATATTGATTCTTGAACTAATTCCCTAACAGCAAACAGTATTAAATGAGCACCTTTATCACAATCTTTTCCAGTATCAAAACCATATTCAATCTTTCTAAAACCAGGCTGATAGGCAAAATATATGAACCGTTGGAGGCCTAATTCGTGCATAACTTGCAGGAAAATTCCAGATACAAAATTTGACTATGAATCAGATTGGACAGATTTTGGGAATGACAGAACTTGTAAAGTGTGTGTGTGTGTGTGTGTGTGTGTGTGTGTGTGTGTGAGAGAGAGAGAGAGAGAGAGAGAGAGAGAGAGAGAGAGAGAGAGAGAGAGAGAGGGGAGTTGTATGAAATACTTGGTACATGTCATTTACTTAAAGACAAAATAAGTTATGAATCACAAGTGAGAAATTATGTATGTCTCGTTTATATGAGGATTCCACTCTCTTTTCATTTGTTTGCTTGTAACCAACATTGCTCTTGATAGCCTTGTCTTTCTCTGCCTTTTTCTGTTGATGGTTCTATAACACTTTTTCTTAGAAAATCCCTTTGTATCCTTGACTTCGATGTCATTCTGTTTCAGATTTTTCATTCTTTACCAGGATTCATTTTTCGTCTACTGTATCTTCATTATCAATGATATCTTTTAGATATAGATTTTCTCTTCCTCCGAGAAATGGCTTGTAATGAACGATCAGAATTCGTATATATGTTGTGCATTGTACTTTTTTCTTTCCATACTTCGTTGATGAAAAATTTCATGAAGATTTCATTATTCAACTTCTGCTTGTTCTGGTTCTTTCTTCTCGCGTTTTTCTAAATGACATTCTTTTTGACACTCATTTTCTTGTTTTAAAATATCCTCTATGTTTGGACTTACAATCCATCATTAAAAACTATTGAGTGCGATTTCTTCTTGTGTCTTCTCCTTTGACTTTCAAGATTCTTACTTCTGCTTAACAATCCTTGTATCCATCGAGTCCATCTGTAATAGTTTTAGTCAGTTCAGTGCTTGGTCTCCTTTGAGTATTCATAGATATTTCACGATAAAAGTAAGGAGTTGACATTATTTATTATTATTTATTTTGATTAGTATACATGATAATTAGTAATGGATACAGAAATGGGCTTTTTTGGACTGGGCCTTTTAAGTATAAGTCCGTTTTAGCCATGGACCTTTTTCATAGAGGTCCATCGATCCTAAACCCTACGCAGTATAGTGCAGTCTGTAGAGTGTGGCTGCTACATAAAATGAATTAAAAGTCTCAGTGAACAAATTGGGTTAAGAAGAAAGTAAAGCGGCTCCCTCCCACGCCTCTGCCAGCTCCACCACCTCACATGTTACCTTCCAGATTGCAGCCAGAACCATACATCCATTCACAAGTACTGGTCAAGATTTGGCATGTCTCAGACTGAATCAGTGAGTAAATGACATACTTTTATAGCTATTATACTTGTAAGAAATGCTAGGTATACACTACCATAGATATTCTGTATAAAGTACTGTGTATACCTTTTAACATTAGATTCAAATGGTAAATTTTGTGAGATAATAGTCACAATTTATTTGCTTGTTAATATATTCTGTAACACTAGCTTAAAACAGTATTTGCCAAGTATGACAGTTAATTTAAGTCCTTTTATTGTCCATCATCCATATTTCAAACATATCATAGCAATATCAAACCTTTTATCGAATAATTTTCCTTTGGTATTTCTAATCAGTTCATCCTTGATTGACCAGCATGGAACAATTAACCTAACTTGACTTGTTTTTGACAAGAGGTGTGATCATTCCGTAGTTGCATTGTTGTTTAATTTTTTTTAATAAATGCAGGGGAAGGCTCTAGTAGTGTCAAAAGAAACATTCCTTCTGACTTTTGGTGTGTGAGTATATTTAAATTAAAAAGAGTATTTAGCATGGTTGGTAGCTGTCACATTTGCTGCACAGTATTTTGGACAGAAAAAAAAATATGCCTTACTTATGTATCCTGGTGTAAATGGACAAAAATCCATTTACAGGTTTTATTGAATATTGAATTTCTTGTTCAGTGACATACTTAGTATGAAATGACAACGTTTGTCAGATAAGAAGGAGACAAACACAGTGTAAGGGGTTGTCCATAAAGGACGTCCGCAGATAATACCTGTTTTCCTAACCCCCCTTGTCCGCTTTTCTCCGCATGTGGCTTACCCCCCACCCCCTACCCCACCCCCCCGGGCTGCGGACGTCCCCATCTATTTTTATACACTGCTTTATGGTCTGGCAGTGTAATAGCTGGTGCTCACTGATCTCATCACAACATGTAGCTCAAAACAAAGAAAAAAAAAAGTTCTTTCTTTAAACAAGTCTTTATTCAGGACATAGAACTAAATTTCTCATCTCACAGAAAGCTAAATTCGATAGACTGTCAATGTCTTACTCCACTTCAACAACAACTGGAAGACCATCATCACTGCTTTCAGTTGCGGAAGTTTGATGATGCAGTTGACAGAATAGCGCTAACAGATTCAGGCTTCACAGCGCCGATGTCTGCCACTTCAGCATGTGTGCTCACTGCTGCATGCCTGTGAATACAGGCACGATTGCGCTTCGCTGCCTGAGATGGAAAGTACAAGCCACACTGATTACAAACGCGCTTCTCAGAATCAGCAGTCACCGACGGACAGTAGAAATCAAATGGCATCCTCAGGAAGTTGTGTGAAGGCTGCAGATGCAAAAGAGCCAGTCGTTGATAAAGATCCAAACGTTCCACTGTTGCTGCCAATTGGTGCATAGGTAATCCCTTTATCTGTGCTGTAGTGTGGAACAGGTGGAGGTAAAAATCGTCTAGGAAATATATCATTGTAGTTCGTGTGACGCTGACCACAGCATGATTCACTGTTGCACTTCACAATCTGCAAGCAATACTGCGACTGTTGAATGTGCCGACTAGACCATTCATCTGACGGTGGACTGATGTCCAATTTTCCTGCATCACATGTCACAAAAGATGTTACCACATCAAATCCATCAATAACCGTTGAGCTCCAGATTTCTGCCAGCACTTCAAAGGCCTTCTGGAAATCGGCCCTTTCCAACTCTACATCACATGTCTTGTCATTGCTATCTAAATGAGATCCATAATGATTGTGAGGCAGGATCAATCATGACAGGTCGCGTGACAGAGGAGCCATGCGTCTTCGACGGTGTTGTAGGCAGAGTGCTATGGCGCATGGCATGCAACGAAAATCGCATCCAGGTTGCTGTAATGGAAGGCTCAATAGGCTGAGGCTCGTGTTTTCGGAAATCGAGGGTTCTCATCCGGACCGCCATCTGCTGTTTTGACCACAATCGGCTTCACTGATCCATTAATACACATAATAGGCTGAAAAGCAGGAACTTGAGTTCTTCAAATCAGCTGCGTGTGTCATTGCTGTGCTACTGTAATGCTTCCCACTGCAAATGAAGATAGCAGTCGGCCCTGAATATGATACAGCCCATGGCTTTATAACACATGCAGAATAGACTAATGTAATCAGTTTGTGGCATTCCGCAATAACCCAGTCGTGATCTGGCAGCTGCAGACAATACTCCATGTGCATCAGAATGGGCGCCTGCTTATTTGGTGCCAGTAATCTTAGTTGGGCATGTGCCTTGTCGTCTTGTCTCAAGAAAATAAACAGTGTTCTCCCATAGTGACAGCCAGATCTTTCAAGTATCAGATTGTAGCTGCTGAAAAATGAGCATCCACGTGATTGCGCCTTTCACTGTTTGCTGCCTTAAGCAGCTTGACAGGCACTGTGATCAGTCGGCACCGAATTACGAGGAAGTAGACGTAGATATGTTCCTGCTCGACTGATGCTGAAGCCATCTTGGACGAGGGCTTCATGCAAGTCATCCAATGTTTTCTGCTACTAAGCTTCTCAGATCGTCGCCGCGGATCAGCAGCTGCTCCATATGATACAATGTCCATGATTGTCTTTAGCAGCTGTGGTTGATCATCTTCTAAGCGGGGCCTTCCTACTTTCTGCCGACATAACTTTTTGAGTCGCTGTCCAATGACTAGATGTTCTTCATAACTTCAGTCAGCTTTCTCTTATTTTACTTAATGATGCCATTTCAGGTTAACACTGCAAATGACCTAGAACTGATGGAATTGAAGAAGTATGTTGACTCTACATTTGACTGTTTCTGATAGGTCTATGACCAATGATCATAATCAGTCTTCAGTCTTTGCTGCCAATGGATAGACAGTGGATGGTCCTATTGAATATACAACTGATGCTCCTGAAATCAGTGTTCCTGAAGGATCAACATCCATTGTTGACAAAAGAAATAACAGGTATCATGAATAGAGATTATTACTTTCGGGTGCAAACAAACTGATTTTAACATACCTTTTGTTGATATGAATAAATCAGATTTAATAAGTAATAATTATATAAGAAAAAATCTGAATCTTTTTACACCATAGTTAACTATTTTATCCACTATAAATTCTTTTTCATGAAGCATAGTTTGAACACAAGCGCTGAAACGTTAAGACTGTAATCCAGGCTGACAATGCAAGTAGAGCTTTCAGTTTTATGGAAAGGCCAAATGAAAAAGCATTTGCGGTTTTGGTTACCTGACTGACCTTATTGTTTTCTGCAGACTCAAATTTAAAAAAAAAATAAGGGATGTAAGAAAGATACAAGTTAAATTTATAAGACTTGAATGACACATATTTTCTAGTTCATGACATCAGCAATGGTTTATTTTTTAAGAAGTTCACATTTAATTTCAATTTAATTACAGACACACTTTTGGTACTGTCTTTGGTGAAAGTCCCAGGGTGCTCCAGGGAAGCAGCAATTAATATTTACTTGAAGAGAGGTTTGTTGGAATATCATTTAGTTGCAATATCATTGTGAGAAAGTGAATGCAACTTTCTAAAATGTGGGATCCATTTTATTATGAGAGACACAAGTTTCACTTTTCTCCTCATTTGTAAGCAGGTTTTGGGTTATTACTAGTGAAAACTGCTAGTTGGTCATCCAAGAGGATGAATGAATTTATGTCCCTAAAAAATGATGAAATATACCAGTTAGGTAATCAACCAAATACATACAATCCTTAAATATATTAAGTTGCAGTAAAATTGTATCTTCTGTCAGTAAAAGTTTGCTTTGAGCAGAAACGAGATGTTTTAAAATACAGATTATATCTAGCAAGTGTGAATTACACTGTTTGCCAGCACTCGTGACCTGGGTACAAGTTCAGGTCTAATGAGATGGATCCTACAGAATAAGTACAAAACAAATTAGATTTTGTTCCCTGAAGACATTATTTTCAAGCAATAAGGAAATTTTGATTGCCTTGAACAATTGTAAACATGAGTATTTTCATCTTCTAGACTGTTGTCCTTGTAAGCACAGGGTTACTGCCATTGAAGCTGAAAATAACTTGCAGACCAAATGCCAGTCTCTAGAATATGAAGTCAGGAACATCTGGACCTTGATTCATCATGTGAGTGCTATGTTAACAATTCACTTTGTTCAACTTGTTATGACGTTAAGTCAGTTACTGCAAAAAGGGGTGATATCATAGTTATAAATGATGCTCACGAAGTTGAAGTCGATGAAATTCAGACTTGTTTCACTGTCCATCATCCTGACCTATTTATTAATACAGATCTATTCACTATTTGAATGTGAATAAATTAAAAATGGGCAACGATCAATTATCTTAAAATATATGCTGTAAAAATAATATTTATGTTTGTACCACCTAAAATACAGACCTGCCAATAAAATCTTGTTTTGTTGTTGTTGAATGATAAACCATTTTCAGCTTGAATGTGTTAACATACAAAATGTGAACTGGTAGAATGAAATTATATTTTCCAAGGAGTTATGACAAATAAAATACAATCAGTATTTTATCTATTTCAAAACAGTATAAAAAGGATTGTTCAACTATGTGCAAAATTGAAACAACTATACTTTGAGCTGTGTGTCTCTGGTGTAGGCATCATTAAAGACGACATAACTACAACTGTCATATCAGTATCCGAGTTTTGGTTCCATATATTTCTTCATGGAATGTTACTTCTGTTTCAGCTCAACCAAAGAAATGTAGACCAGACGAACCAACCCCCATCATCTGCATCATTTTCAAATGTAAGATCATTTTTTAAAGAAATTATTATATTTAATATTAAGCACTTCCTCTACTTTCAAACTGAAATTCATGTTGTGAATGTGATGTGTTAGGTCACTTTAAGATATTACTTAGGATGAATCAAAATTTGTTTTTAATATTAATGGGTATAAACTGTGTTTTTTTTCTGAAACGTCCGTGAGCTATGATTTTGAGATATTTTGATAAGCCATAAAAAATATTTGGATTTAATCATTTGCAGCACATGATGACATCCTAAGTTTCCTTGTGGAGAAATCACCTCAGGCACTTTTTAGTCCATTTTCAGGAACCGAAGTACTGAACCACCATCATTCTAAAAGCAACTGCAAAATTTTCTCACAATTACCTACTTGAGTATAAATCTTTTTGCATATTGAAAATTAATTAAATTCTTTCAAAACTTTAGAAGGGGATTTAACATTACAACATCATAATGATATTTAAGTTACATTTTTGCCTTGTTGAATTGGTTCATTATTGATGAGGCAAAAATGTGTCCTATTGCACAGGTTTTAAAATTAGGGTAGGCAGGTAGTTTTTTTTTTCAAACTTCATATATATTATAATGATTAGTATATATAATGTACTAAGCACTTCAAGTACTGGGCAGACCCATCTCAGTTAGATGCGTAAATCAGTTTGGGGGAACGAAAGACAGGGATGGTCTGACAAATGGGAACCCACATATTTTTTTTTTACCTTAAGAGGGAAAGAAACCCAATAAGTTTATTTAAACTATCCTGACAAGAATCAGTTCAAGATACACCTGATGTTCTGGCTGAAAGATAAACTGGGTGCAGCTCAAACAACAGAATTGGATGTCCAGGACTTACAGAAACATATGGTTGTTATACAAAGGTCAGATTTTGCACTTAGTTTTCATTGGTTAAGAATAATTTCATCTTCAAGGTGCTGTTCTATATTTTGCAGGTACAAGACTACTCAGTCACAAATTCTTTTCATTGGCTAAATTAACAAAGTAATTGGTTCCAATGTTATATGAGGTTTTCCACTATTATCAAGAAGGATCATATCAGATGCAATAAGATTTAAGGATTTAAAGGTGACATGTTGGATTTCTATACAATAACATATAAAAAGAATTCACATGGTTTATGTTAACATATTTTATATAACGCATCAATTCATTCAAATGTGACATTTTGGCCAGAATTATTGCTAAGCACAATAGCAAAAAAAAGCTTTATTGCATTCAGGAGAAACTGAAAGTCGATGAAACCTCCATCTAAATTTTAAAACTGCAAGAAAACTGGACACGACTTTTAGACTTAAACCACATATGAAGTGACGTGCAACTTTTGCATGTCATGCCATTTCACCTGTCCAAATCCCATGAGAATCTAATAATTTACTGACCTTGATGTGTCACATACTGTTACACTGTTCAAAAAGACATTTTGTTTTAGTCTGTCCAGTTTTGTTACAACTTTTATTAATATAATTGCTTGATATTCCTGGGCTTAAGTAACGAAAACAAACCTCAATCCCAAATAAGGAACAGAGGTTTTGCTGTGCTCTAATTGGCTAACTTTTGAGTGTGAGATTTGAAGCAAAGAAAACATTCAATAAATTTGGGTCTGGTGTTTGTTGTATTTTGTTGGTTGACTTCTTATTTATTAACATTTATTTACAGACCCTACTCTTAAACTAATGTGTAACTCTGATCTGGCAATGGCCATTATGTATTAAATGTAGAGTCTCTTGTGAACCAAATTGTTTTTGATGATAATTTCAACCAAGTCCAGTTGGAAAACATTGATTGGCAGATGTAGTCTTTATCTAAATTATAGTGTATTTAGATAAGTAAATATATCAGAAACTTAATGCATATGATGGTGAAAATTTTGATTTAAAGTCTTTTCAGTCCCAGCTTGAGGCAGAGATAGGAAGAATTTCTGATTTTAGCAAAGCTGCTAAAAAATATTCAGAATGTTGTACAGTGCTGATGAATATATTAGCAAGACGCTAATTGGGGAAAGAACCAATAACAAGTATACAACAACTCCCCATCTCCAAGACCAGTCCAGAATTCCAATAATTTATGGTATATTTTAAATTATTAACCATGCATTGTAAACTTTGTTAACCTATGACAAGATATATGCCAAAATGTAATAAAAGCTTATATGAACTATATGACTGGAACATTAATGTGAAATTTAAACATGTACACAACTACTACATGAAACATTATTGTGTAGGCAGGTGATATTCAAATGGACATTGTAAATCTACTTTCAGTTTAAATAGTATAATCACTACTGTATGTATATGGTACCAGTTTTGTGTTGTGATTTAGGTGTTTAACATAGCTTTAAAAAAACTTTCAGTCATATCGCTACGATGTTTGCAGTGTGGCAGTTTATTGTGATGTCTAGCACTAGGTTATCATGCCACAGACATGTAGCAAAATGACTCCCACTCAGTCACATTATCCTGACATTATCCTGACAAAAGGCTGACCAGTCCTAGCACTAACCTCTTAATGCTGAGTGCCAAGCAAGGCAGCTACTAGTGCCATTTTTTTATAATTCTTTAGTATGACTCAGCTGTGGGTTCAAACACGCAACCTCCCATACCCATGGCAGGCGTTCTAACTACTTAGGCCACAGGAGCAGTTAGGTAGCCAGTTTAATTTGTGATGGAAACCCCAGGTTTTCAAGTCTATTAAATTAGTAATTAAGCCATGTGCATCATTAGAATTACTACCCTCAGGGAATTTGAAGTACTGAAATTGCATGAAATGTTTCAGGCATAACTCTCTCATATATATATATATATATATATATATATATATATATATATATATATATATATATATATATATATATATATATATATGGGATTGAACTAAATTTTAAATCTTGCAGGAATCAATTGATTAATATACATTAATTTGTATTTCAGAAATCATCAAGGAGAAGTATAAAGTTGGGGAGGTGATGGTGAGACAGAAGCTTCGCGACTTGGTTAAACCTTCGAGAGTACCATCACTTCCACAGACTCCAGCGGTGACAACAACAGAAAATAAGAAATGTGAGGAACAAGAACTATGAAAAAACACTTGTATGACATTTGTTTCTAAAAACTATTAAAATTGAGATAGAAATTAATGTGAATTTCTGTTATTTTGTTGTTAAGATTGCTTCAGAATAAATTCAAGCTATAACTAGAGGAGGAATACATATTTCTAGAAACTTGGATGATGAAAGGAACCAGAAATCTGGATTATAAGACACACCAGTAGAAGTGTAACGATACTTATTAAAACTAATAAGCCATATTATCTACTGAATCCAGTGCACAACCTATTAAGCTACCAATGACAAGTATAGTTTTTAATGTTTCTTTCCTTGTTCAAAACTTACTAAACACCTCAGTCCATATAATGAGTTGGTTGGGGTAATTTGGATCATGTTCCTCTTGAAATTATCATCAAATGAAAGTTGCATCGCTGTTAAAAGCTCTTGGTTTCATGAAAACATTTCAGGGATTTTCAGCTAAATTTTAGTGTTGTCCAGGGTTTTCCACGCTAGAATTGTCCAGGGTTTTCCTGCTTACCCTGGACATAGCCTAGAATATTAGTCCAAATACTCCAGCTTTCCATGCTGGAACTGTCCAGGGTTTTCCAGCCTATCCTGGATAGAGCCTGGAATATTAGTCCAAATACTCCAGCATTTTCCTAGCTAGAATTTTTCAGGGTTTTCCATCATTTTTCTTGGAACTTAGCTTCTTTTTTCCTCAGTATGGTATTTCCAATAATAAGTTTAACGATAACAGACTTTAAAATCACAAGCAAGATTTTAAGTACCCAAGAAAAGACTGTGTGGTATCAAAACCATGTTAAGTAAGGAAAAAAAAAAACAATAAATGCAGCTAAAGACTTCAAGTATTTACTGGTTGTTTAACGAACAAATAATAGAAATCTTTTCAAGATGTATTGTATGATTTATTAGCATTTTTCTCTCATCCTTATGACCTTATGTACTCTCTCAGCATACAGATGGCTGTTGACAGAAGTTGGTGTACAGACAGATTTTGAATTAGAGTATTTGGATATCCAGTAGTTTACCATAATCCATTTATGATTCGGAGCCAAATTCATTGCCGTTTAAGAGATTTTAGAACTTTAAAATTTTTACCTGGTTATTGTCATGTCTGTGGAGGTATGTTGAGACATAGGTATTACTTTTCAGGTGGTGACAGACAGATGTTTGTTAGTGTTTAACTGGAACATCAGCACATGAATGGCTATTTAGATTTAGTTAGATTGGTGTTTGACGGCAAATTCATTACATGAAGGACTATTTAGGTTTAGTAAGATTGGTGTTTAACGATAGATCAGCACATGAATGACTATTCAGATTTAGTAAGATTAGTGTTTGACAGAAAATTAGTACATCAGGAACTATTTATGACTATTCAGATTTAGTAACATTAGTGTTTGACAGAACATTAGTACATGAGGGACTATTTATGACTATTTAGAGTTAGTAAGATTGGTGTTTGATAGAACATTAGTACATGAGGGACTATTTAGAGTTAGTAAGATTGGTGTTTGACAGAACATCAGCACTCAAAGGACTATTTAGAGTTAGTAAGACTAGTGTTTGACACAACACCAGCACATGTGTTGTTTGACACAACACCAGCACATGAAGAACTAATTTAGATTTAGTAAAATTAGAAAAATAGTAACATAGTGTTAGAGGATTAGTAAGATTGATATTTGACAGCACATCAGCACATGAAAGACTAAAAAGTTTCAAGGCAAAGAAAGCAGTGTACCTTGCCATGAGACACACTACAGCAGCCAACTTGTTCTAGCCAGGACTTGACAAAACAACTGATTGATAGTGAGTTTGGCATTCTAACCAATAAGCCATTTATAATCCTGCTCTTATATGTAGTCTAGAAAGTTTGGTAAAGGAAATTAATTTTAGGAAGCCTCTATGAAGTAGGTGGAAGCAAATGTACTACACCTACAATTAGCCTTGACACATATAAAAGCATGTTCATTTGTACAGCCTCACTGCATCTTAGGTATTCTTTCTTCCTGGATCCAATGTAACATCTTTGAGTGGATTTCATAACCTATAAACCCTAGGGAGGAGGTCAAGGGAGCTAATTTTGAACACGTAGATTATTTGTAAATTCTTGTAAAGTTTTTTGCTGGATATCTATATATTGCTTTACCTGGTAACCTGACACTTGGTTTACAAATGCAGCGTGATGAGTACTACACCCTCACTACAAAAATAGGTCCCATGACCCATAGTTTATGTTTCATAGACTTTGGTTAAATGTTTTAAGTTTATTTTTCAAGCAGAATAAAAAAATCAAATGTCAAGCCTTTGATGTTCACTCCTGATCATGCAAGGTTTGTGTGTTACATGCATTGTATCCTTTACAGAATCTTGAAACTTGTTAAGTGCATGCATCTTGGTACATTTTAAAATGAACTATGTGTGACGTTTATTTCATACTTATGTTATGGCTCTATGGTCATCATGTAAGTAACATAAAAAGCAAAATCAAAAAGTCTCTCAAAACTTAACAAATAATTTAATTATCAAAGTTATGAAATGGAAATTTCAGAGGAACATACAGTATTATGAATTAAATCCCCCAAAATTACCAAAAGTTCTAAAAAAGTCCAAAAGAATCGAATGTTCTTAATTAATTCCAGATCCTTGAACGCATTGGTATGCCAACAGTCCTGATATATCACACTGACAAATTCACAATAGCCCCAGAATGATATTTAAGTCCAATGAGCACTTTGTAATTCCAATGAATAATCGTAACACATGTTTTCTCTAAAATAATATCTAAACACAACATTGAATTCATCTGTAGACTGATGTTACAACAAGAACATAGAAAATAAGAATGAAATAATTGTCCAGCCTTAGCTGCTTATAAATAAGCATAAGGGGTGAAATTTCATTTTGCTCCTCTTTGCTATGTGACTAAAATGGTCCAGCTCCAAGTACTTACATACAAGCACATTTTGCTGCTACTAGCTACGTGACTTTTTGCAAATATCCCACATCGTAAAAGAACCCGCCTGACCTGACCCATCCAATGCAAAATAACTTAATTCTTCAGAGAACCCACCTGTCCGACCTATCCAATGTTAAAACCCAAAACTTGTAAACAGGTTTTATTATTAATATTATTATTAATGATCATAAACACCTGGATCTATAAATGGATTGAAAAAGTACTTGCTGTGAATTCACATTTATTCATAGTATCCCAACTTTTGACCAGATTGCAAAGCAGTTATTGGTTATGGATTGATGTTGCCAGTCTCACCATTTGTTTGTCTCTGACTCTGTCATGAACACTCAGGTTAAGGTTTGCGTTTAAGTCAAATTTCCCGATGTGATTTCTCTTCATGGTCATACACATTGGTATTTAGATGTGGCATGGTGAAATGCTATGACTTTCAGTGAAAATTAAGTTACTGTGACCGATATTTCATGGTCCAGACATATTGGTTAACCTTTGCATTTTACTCTTTTGTCCAGCATCATTTCCTATGGAGTGACATAACTTGGTCTGTGCTTTTTTCATGATGAGTAGTACTACTTCAATAGTTAACGTTTTATTCCACTGTGACCGATATTTCATGGTTCAGTAATTTGTGCTTATCTTGTGTTGATTTCAGTTTCTCTAGTTTATGGTTTGTGTTTGTATCATTTTTCTCAGTTACCATAGCTAGAATCACACAAGCTGATATTTAGTTGTGTCAGTTCATGGCTCAGAGGAACCATAAATTTACAGTGATTGGTACCCCATGGATAAAAATTGATTTATAATATTTGTTGTTTCTTGTTCTAGATTGTTTGATACTAAAATTCATAAATCAAAGACCGAAGAACAAATATACATCGACTGAGAGACAAAGACCATGTTCACTATTCCAAAATTTAAGTTTTGATGATTGTTATATTTGCCAAACCAGATAGAACTGACACACATGCAAATACATACATTTACTGATGTTTATATATTATGATTGTGAACCATTTATTTTGCGTATTCCGTGACCACAGTTCAGTTACCAGTACAGTTGTTATCTAATGCTATAGAATGTTGCTGGTGGTGTTGTTCATTTTTGAATCCAATCATTGTTTTTTTTAATACAAATTTATGCATTTAAATGAGAGCAGTGTAGATTCTATATGCAGATGTAATTATGTACCAGAAGTGCTGAGTAAACTCTATCTAGGCAGTTTGGCACACATTATCCACAAGACTGAATACAGTTTATACTTGTTTTGAAGTGATAGCCACAAATGGAGATTGGATTAACAGACAAAAGTGATAAATAAATACTTGCAGATATGCCTTTAAGGGTTTTAATTCTAGGTTAAATAAAACGATTGAAAATTCATAACCTGCTTCATTCTTTATTTCAGTGACTTTTCCAATGGAAGAAGCTCCACTGTTCCTTTCAAGGGAACTCGGCTACCAAAAATAGAAACTAAGAATGGGAAAGATGGAGGGGTAAGTGGTTTTGTACCATCTAGGAAATTATTATGTTAGATTAAATTTTTGTTGAGAGTACATCAGCAAGACATATCCAGGGCTTCAAATTAGGATCTTTTCACTGATCCACAGTATCACCTTAAAAATATTTATACTGATCTACAGTAATACCATAAACCATTTATACTGATCCACAGTAATTTCATAATAATATTCATACTGATCCACTGTAACGCCATAAAACCATTTTTACTGATGCACAGTATCACCATAAAATATTTATACTGAGCCACATTACTCCATAATTATATTTATACTGATCCACAGTAATACCATAAAACCTTTATACTGATCCACAGTATCACGATAAAATATTTATACTGATCCACATTACTCCATAATAATATTTATACTGATCCACAGTAACTCCATAAAAATATTTATACTGATCCACAGTAATACCATAAAACCATTTATACTGATCCATAATAACACATAAAATATTTATACTGATCCACAGTAATACCATAAAACCATTTATACTGATCCACAGTAACACCATAAAATATTTATATTGATCCACAGTAACACCATAAAACCTGATCCACATAATAGACCATTTATACTGATCCTGTCTCAGTTTCAATGATCTTGGTAAAATTATACCTCTCTGAATACTCTATTAGCCACAAATGAATGCAAACCATAATTTTATTATGTAATTTGACACAAGACTATTTGTTAACTTAAAACAGTGATCAGTGAAAATTGTCACTGGTTCAATGGATCTGTGGGAATTAGTTTTCAGTGATCTATCAGTAAAATTGCTGATTGTGTATTAGTGGGTAAGTGTTAATGTTGAGCATTGCTGATATGTATCACTTTTGTGTAGAGGTGTGATGAATAATCACAGTAATTGAAGATTGCTTTGGAAAAAGATGACGAAGAATTTTATCATTATTTGAACAAAGAATTATGTTCCCACAGTATTCGATGGAGGGTGTTTTTATGTATCCGCAGTATTATGTGGATTTAATTTTTATGTACCCACAGTATTATGTGAAGGATGTATTTATATACCCACAGTATTCTATGGATGGTATTTTTGGGTACCCATTATTCTGTGGAGTGTGTTTTTAAGTACCCACAGTATTCAACAGAGTGAGCATGTAGTTTTATCCATATTTTGCCATCACCTTCCTTTTAATTCTATAATGAATTTTCTTTCCATTGAGCTATTTAATTTGTAAGGTCTATATAATTTGAAACCTAACTTTTATGTGGCATTTGTTGTTAAGTAGGTCTGATCAAAACTAAAGTTTCGAAATTGGAAAGAGTTAAAGCCCCTGTATTATGTAATAAGTTTTCCTTACCTCATGAATTTCTGTTTCTGCTCTGCAGT
>JAECUM010034373.1:0-13174 GCA_016617855.1 Megalonaias nervosa
AAATGTTCGTGGTAACCCAGCTTTACAAACCATTATTAATAACGGATTTGTTTCAAGAACTGAAAAAAAAAATGACAGGAAGGCTTGCCAAAAAGCACAGGTTTCGATAACATCATTTTACATAATATAAAGGAAACAACATCAAATCTCCCACTTAGATATTACAAAAACTGCTGTAAAGAAAAACATATGGGGAAAATGGTGAGGCCAGTGCAAAGTACAATTGCATAGCATCTACAGGATATAATATATAAATCCAGCCTGTTGAAAAAAGAAAAGAAAAAGACAACAATAAAAACACTTAAAAATCTAAGATGTTATGTATGTATGTATGTATGTATGTATGTATGTATGTATATGTATGTACCAATGTTATCCTGTGCCTGTCCTTTTTTACATTCTGTATCAGATGTTGGCCTAAGAGGGACCCATTTGTAAAATAAAAGATTTGGGATTTGTAGTAGTAGCAGCAGCAGCTGCAGCAACAACAACATCAGTATGTTTCTGGTTATTTCAGACTCTAGCTTTGTATATAAATGCGTGAAATATTATGTATTACTGTTATTAACCTCAATGATTGCCTGCAGCTCTTATTGCCTGAAACGGCCAGCTCAGATGCCCTTGCCGTGCTTTACAAAGCTACGTGCTGATAGAGCGAAAACCATGCTTGTATAAATTGCACGAGCCGGAAATGGTTTGTGAATTATGTGATCTAGCCGGGTTAAGCATTATGCCGTCACAATTAGACAATTAGAGAAACGGAGTTTACGTGTATGAATTTTAGTGGTGTGTGTGTGTGTGTGTGTGTGTGTTAGGGTTTAACGGTACGTCAGCACAATACCAATTATATGGTGCCGATTAAAAGTTATGTACTACAAGTGTAAATGTAAAAAACTGCAATAACAAAAATATAAATTACCTATAATTATCTTTCACACCCGTCTCCACGCATATATTATTTGGGTAATATGGGTAATATTTGATTTTCAGATCTATCTGGGGAACTCAGTCATTTATTTTACTGTAATTTTGCATTTATTATAATACTCGTCATGGTCTGCGACATACGACTTAGTTCTTGCTAGTTGTAGTTGTAGTTGTTGTAGGGTTTAACACCATTTTTCAGCATAAGATAGGCTATACATGGCGGCCAGTATTAATGGTGGAGGAAGAACCCGGGAAAACCCCGTAAAGAACCACCGACCAACGAGAAAATACTGGCAAGCTTCCTGACATACCCACATTGGCCGAACCTAAGATTCTTGTTAGTAAGAGTAATCAAGTACAAACATCACAATTTGTACACACTGCGACTGGAAGAAAAGTTGTTTGTGCCAAAATATTTATTGAGAAAAAAAACAACATAATTCTTTCGATAATTGGTCACCGACATAAAAGTTAAAAAAAATATAAAACAGCATGAGATATTCACGAAAAGCCTAGCAACGTGCTTTCTTTGCTATAATAATGTTCCCATGTGCAAACGTATCACAAGTAATATAATTTAATAGAAAAAGGACATTTATATTACTCTACATGATGCATGTGTTGTGGGTGGTTACGTGCTTTTTCAGAAGATTATGCAAATTTGTTAGTTGATCAGTGGCGTATGAGGAAAAAGATATAGGAAATTTTATTTTGAATAGACTTTAAAATAATAAATTTACTTTCTTAGAAAGGCCAATCAAATTTTGTGATTAACTCAGTGAATATCCATTTTATGGACAATAAAATGTTTCTTCACTTATATAAATCATCAGTTCATCGATATTCGGGATACGCAAGACCTGTCTGAAAACCAAGATACTATAAAGGTGCTGTTTAGCTGGGGAATGGTCAAAACAGAGCCACCGGATTAATTAAAAGTATTAAAATAAGACAGGATTGAAATATCTTGAGTTACCAGTCCACTGTATAGACAACTTATGGTTGATATAACAGAAGTCTATAAACTTCTTAAGCATACGGATGTGGTCAATAAGAATATGGTAATTCAGTTACCAAAAGCAAGGATAAGGGGCAACTCGATGAAATTTTAAAAAAGAATTATTGTACAGCAGAATTAAAAGAAGCATTTCTTCTCATATAGAGTAATAGATCTTTGGAAGAATTCATCACAGATGTGGCCAACAGGGCAACGCTCAATACATGTCAATGGAGACTGAATAATACTACAAAATCTTAATTATTCAATTTCTTTCCACATTTTAATGAGTCCGAAATTGAGCAACCTTTCCAGTTTCGAAACAATTATATAAACAAACGTTATTAAACTTTCAATTGACCTAGATTCAAATAGGAATTCAAGTTAATTAGTTTACGCTATTATTAAGGTTGGACTTTTCGAGCAGTTGTCAAACCCATTAAAATTATTTAAATCACATAAAGTTGGGTCCAAAACCGAACCATTTATTTACCAAACCATTCAGTGCAATTACATGCAGCAAATTAAAATGTCGACCAGTTTATTGAAAACAGAAATATAATATATTGGATAGAACATTTTGAAAGAATCTCATGAACCATTTAATGACAACTCAAGTCGCTCTATCACAGACCATTTCATACAGTATTTTATTTTCGGATATGAAATGAAATAAAATCATTCACCTAGCTCTTCTCACAAAGCCGTAATTTTAAAGAAAAAACCCACAAAAACAATAAAACAATAAAATGTAGTTCGCCAAAACATGCAACACGGAAGGAAACGGTGAATGCTCGATATGAAAAAGACGGAGTTAGTAGTGTATATACTGGTAATTCTGGACCATAATGAAAGTAACGCGACAACACATCTTTTCTAATAAGTTAATAGCTGTATATGCCTACTGACAAAAATTATATAATGTAATAAATTTGGAGTATGCGCATTTGGTTAAAGAGCCCCGTTTTAAGGATTCTTAGATTTTTGTGATTACATGTTTGATTATTTGAACTCGACCCTGTGAAAATATTACTTAGCCGCAAATAATTAGCCAATTACTAGGAGCAAACGTCACGGAGTGAAGTGTTCGTGAGTTTCCATGATGCCATGGTTTACGTTGGATGAATTCAGGTCAGAGCCGCATCAGTGTCCCTGTCGTTCTATGGTCCCTATTAAAATCTAGTGGGGTACATTGGTTGTGTGACTGCATGTGCAGTATTTGTGGTTGAAGACAGGTAAATTACACAATGGAATAAGCAAGATGAGACTCGGCAGATACCGTTTATGTCGCCATGGTGGCAAATGTGATGCAGTTTTACTGGCGAAATATGGCCCGAAACCTTGATTTTACTGGCCTAAGGTGGCGTAGTAAAAATAGTTCCCTGTGTTAGGGAATAGTTGCATAGTTGCTACGGCATAAACTGCTGACAGTACGTAAAGTTGATGGAGAGAAACCATGCAGATGTGCGGTTGATAGATAATTAGAAAGTTGTGAGATCTGTGGTCTTGCAATGATCATAGTAAAATTTATATCTAGAATCGACACGTTGGGTTTTCCAATTTACAACAGAAGTTGTATTGAAGTCTTTGGAAATTTGGGGTAAACTTATGACTTCTAGCGGAATCGAGCCAGGGTTTGACACCGCTCGGTCAAGTAAATACACCTGGCTTGTAACAATATAAATTGACTCACGACTAACTGTTGCATTTATCACTTTTTTCAAAAACAACATATGTACATGTTTAATGTCTCAGTTACTGTGTAGGTGAAGTACACAAGATTCAGGAACCAGTATTGCAACCGTCGTTCGCTGGTTACTACGTCCCCTCCTGTCTCCGACTGCACATTGACAATAGAACGACCACGACGGAGAGGAGAGAGAACACAAACGACGGGGAATCGTCATTACGCAACCATGTATAATTAATATCTTATATGTGTAACTTTCTACATGCAGCTAGGTTTGACAGTTGGTTTGCCCTTATCTTCTAACTCAGCTAACTGACTTTAGTGGCTCTCGGTAGCAATAGGTGACAACTAGTAATATTCAGTGACAATCAATAAGTAACATCTTGTCACTAAAAAATTTTCGGTTATTATAACTAAACGGTGTTCCTTTTGCCCTCACTCGACATGTGGAGTTTACCACAGGATGAAAATAGCAAATACCCTAACGTAAGAAACTGTTTCTTTAGAAAAATCTACACTACAAGGAAATCGTCAGAGACTTTGCAATGAGTTGCATCAACTTCACAAGCAGAAGAAACACACAAGGCAGTTATATAAAACCTGGAATTTAAAAATATTGTGGGACATAGAAATCAGACAAAACTAACAAAAGAAGAGGCATACAAGCTACTTTCAAATAAATTAACACCACAGACAGAAACATTAGACAGATTTGTTAACAAACTTCAGGATACAGAATCAAGTTTCGAAACAATTTTCGTTTAATAATGGATCGAGCAAAAATAGTTAAAACAAATAGAATAGGACTTTAAAACCAAGCAAACTGAAAACGAAGAGCTAAAACACAAACATTTATGGAAAGGTATTATTTGTGTCAAGGTCTATACCCATGTTTCAATAGCTTAAAGGCTATGAGCAGCAGGCAGGGTGAACCCTACAACTTTGTACAGACCTTATTTTACAAAAATAAAGGTTCCTACAGGGGCTGAAAAATAAGGTCAATAACGCTAAACCGAACCTCCTAACTTTTATTATTACCGTATAGTTTGAAAAAACGGATAATAAATCATTTTAGGTTAGCTCATTTTTGTTACTTTATTTTTGACTTTTTGTTTTTTATGTTATAGTGCGTTTAGTTTACTCGGTGGGTCGCTCAATTTTTGTCGTTCACCCTGCCTGCTGCTGTAATTTAAACAGTCAGTATAAATATTATTAATATGGTTGTCATCGGAGAACCTCATTCAGCTAGATTAGCAAGAGAGCGACTAGAAGCAATTAGAAAATATTTACCTGTTCGTGATGTTGTTCGACAACAATTACAACAACGACAAGAATCTCATGTTGAATTTGAAGAGGATACAAAACAATTATTTAAACCTATTACAGAGACAACTAAACCTCTTCTTCCAGTATCTGAGAAAATTGCAGAGGCAACTGGAAAAATAGCAGAAAGAACTAAGAAAACAAAAAAGATTCTACGAGAACTTCCAGCTGAAATTGCTGCTGCTCAACCACAATTACAAGAAGAAGTACAACAAGTACTCGAGGGTATTGACAAAGTTCGTGAGGATGTCGGTGACGTAATAGATATTGTTACGCCAAAACAAAAACAAAAACAAAAACCAGCCCAATTAACCGAATATGGTCGTAGACTACTTAAAGAAAACGATGTTGCGATCGCTGCAACAGGATATTCGCAACATGATAAATTATTAAATCCAGGCATTAATATTTCTGAAAAAAAAAATGGGTTCCTTTTATATTTCGACAATCTCGTGGTATATATAGAATCACTGATAAATATAAGAATGATTTTGAAACTTTTGTGAGACAAGTCGAAAAAGCTAAAGAAGATCCATTATTTGGAGATATATTATCACAACAACCAGATCCTCAAACAATATCGGAATCACAACCACAAACTCCATCACCATTAAAGTACAAACCTGGAGAAACTCCATTATCGCAACTAAGTGGATTTATAAAACCATTAAAATTGTCACCACCACCACAACAACCATCTCCATCACCATCACCACGTCCTGCAGGAATTACTCCTCTGAAAACTTCGGGGTTCAGTGGAATAAAATTGAGGAGGAGGAAAATGGAATTAGAAAAATTGACTGAGGAAGAAAAAGAACCTCCTACTGGAAAAGGTTTTTCTACTGGAGATGATTTTATTCTGTGCCCAAACAGCATTCTTGCTGATGTTGAACGACTGGAAATCCTCATCGGAGGAAAACGAGCTGGTAATAATTCTCCAGAAATAATTAATGAAGCGGCTGATATTTGCAGACGGTTATTTACAGGCGGTATCATGGACGTTGATGTTTATCAGTCTCTTATTAATGAAATTGCCGATGACTACTACAGTGACTGAGTACGTAATTAAATACAATTACTATAATAAAATGATCGTACATAGTATTCAACGTGGACCAACTATGGTCAGGGTAATAAATTTACGATTACCAGTATACAAGACAACCTACGGAGATGGACTAGGTGATGTTGTTCAGGGTCTATTTAGAAGGATAGCACCAAAAGCAATACCGATCGCAAAGCAACTGGGTATGAAAGCTATTGATGTTGTTCGTGAAAAAGGTATAAATGCTATGGGTAATCTCGCTGGTAAAGCGTTTTCAGCGATCAAAGACAGACTAGCACAATTAATACGCAGACCTGCGGTCCGACCTCAACCTGTAAAATTACCTGGTACTGAAGTAATGCTTGCAAATGTCAGTAAAATAATAAATCAAGTTGCTAATCAAAAACTAGCGGAGTTGGCTGATGTACCAATGTCAGAAAAAGAAAAAAATATAACCGCTAGTCTGATAGCAGGAAGTGGTCTCACTTCCCGAAGTAGTCTTCGTTTTAGACGATAATAATTATAATAAAGATGTTCAAGCGCATATCTGATCCCGCATTTGACATGGACGCACCAGTACTTAAAGATGAGTCTGTGCGTGATTATCAATATTATTCTTATGACGCTCGAATTCCAGATCAGCGTGGACGAATTGAATTACAAGTTCAGGATACAAGTAGGTATTTCTTACCCGCTGAGGCTTTTATTGAAGTAGAAGGTGAAATTTTAAATATCGCTAATCCTGCAGCACCAGTAGCATATGGAGACGATGTTAATGTCGGTTTTGTTAATAATGGTATTATGGCGTTATTTGATAGCGCTACGTACATGATTGATGGTAAAAATATTGAATCAATTCAGAAAGACGTTGATGTTGCAACAACAATACTTGGTCTTGCTAGATACAGCGACGATTATTCAAGATCAGCTGGTCCATCAATGATGTTTGCAAAGGATACAACTGATTCTCCAGAGTATCGACAATATGAAATAGGACGACCAAGAAATTTTGCTAGAAACGCCGATGCGGATGTACAAAGTATGATTATTAATGTAGATCCAGATTTTAATTTAGGATTTAGATCACGTCGAGCAATGTTGCGTGGTGGAAGAAGAGCATTTTCATGTGTGATTCCACTATCACATATATTTGGATTTTGTAGAAATGTCAGAAAAGTCATTTTCGGAGCTAAGCATACAGTTGTACTTGTACGAAAAGCAACTGACAATGATGCAATATGGCGACCAGCTGGTGATGCTGGTAGAGTAATTCTGACAAAACTTTCATTGTGGATGCCAGTAATGACTCCATCAATAACTGAAGAAGATCGTCTACTCTCTTTTATGAATCAAGGTGGTAAATCAGCATTATCGTGGTTAACAATGACCACAGATGTTGTTCAGAGTAATATTAATGGTTTATTTACATGGCAAATAGCTTCTCAGCAAGGTGTTTCTGCGCCACGATATATATTTATTGCATTTCAAGATGCTGCACGGGTGGATGATCAAACACGTAGTATTATGATATTTGATAATCTTGGTGTTTCCGAAGTTTCCTTAAGAATAAATGGACATCAAGAACCATCCGAGGATATTTTACTGAATTTTGAACAAAATCATGTAGCACGTGTATATCACCGTCTAATGACGTTCATGGGACGTGATCAAAATGTTGATACTGGTTTACAAATATCACAATTGGATTTTACAACCTTATACCCAATTTATTACTTTTCGCTCGAACATTTAGATTTTACCAGACAGTCAGTAGTCGATATACACTTTCGAGCTCGTGTGACAATAGCTCCTATTGCCAATTACAGAGCAATTGCTGTCATACTCAGCGATAAATCGATGTTAATTGAAGGTGCTGGTGGACGAATGAGAGTCGTTGATGCTCCAGTAGAAAACATGTAATTAGATTGTTTATGAATATTATAATGTCGTATAATAACGTTAGTGTTAGTCTGACTCCTGGTCAGATTAAAAGGATACAATCAGCATCAAAAAATAACTGTGGATTAAAAATATTGCTAAAGAAAGATCAGATGAGCGGCTCAAATAAATTATCTCTTACGGAACGTCAGCTCGGGCATTTCAATGAAGCCAAAAAATCAAATAAAGGTATAAAACTTAATCTTTCTGCGGGTGCCATTAAAGATATCATTAATACGGGTGGTATATTTCCACTTCTTGCTGCTATACCAGCATTAATAGCCGCTGCAGCTCCAGCTGTTGCAAAAGCAGCTGCATTAGGTGCTGTTGGAACTGCTGCTGGAATGGCATTAAAGAAAGCAACTGGACAAGGAATAAAACGAACACCAAAAAAAAGGGGAAGAGGTCTCAGATTACCAGGGACCCCACACTGGTACGGAAAAGGCCTAAGATTACCAGGGACAATTTACTAATATCTCCTATGTCCAATTTTGATTTACTAGATGCTGCTAAAAATTAAAAATAAAAATTTTAGAGGAGTTTTTATGCGCGATCAATTACCGAAACAACCAAATAACATTGAAACAGGTATTATTAATCTCGATGAAAATTTTGGTCCAGGCACGCATTGGGTCGCTTATGCAATTGATCCACGTGGAATTATTTATTTTGATTCATATGGATTAGCTCCACCAAAAGAATTCTTAAAGTATATTAGCGGCTATCAAAGTATTCCAATATGGTATTCAACGTTACCAACACAAACATTAACTGATCCACCAATATGTGGTCGAGAAGTACTTAACGTACTTGATGCTATATCAAAATCAACAAAACCACCCCACAAAGTTGTACATGAATATACTACGACGTCATATTTAAACAGACATTAGTAAATATAATGGTAGATATTTATGGAAGATCTTCTCGTAGTAAAGGTCATCAGCAAGTTGATTTATCTAAATACGCAACTCTCGATCAGGTCAGAAACGAGATTGATGATTTATTAAATATAACCAGTGTGGATCAAAACGAAGTAGTTGTTTTTCAGGATAAGCAAGGACGATTAAAAACTAGTAATATACAACTACCAGATGTACTTATACGAGTTCCCACCGCGGCTGTTAATAATATAGTTACTTTTACTGATCAGGGTAAAATACAAGATTCCGGTACGTCAGTCAGTGATTATATTAAGAAAGCTGGTGATTCATTTACAGGTAGCATTATTATGAATCAAAATAAAATTATAGACCTTGGAAACCCAACCGCAGATGCAGACGCCGCAACAAAGAAATATGTCGACGATCAAGAATCTAAGTACGTATTGACCAACGGCGGTATAATGCGTGCATTTCTCGACATGAATAATAATAGCATTAATAATCTTAGAACACCAGAATATGATTTTGATGCTGCGACGAAGAAATACGTTGATGATAAGGAAATTCCTATTTCAACTTCGTTAAAAACAATCGGTGATGAAATTACTACACTTAGTTCTAATTTTTCTAAAAATTTAGAAACGTTCTTAAATTTTCGTAAAAATGTAAACAAAACCATTAAAGATTTTTTTGGGGAACAACCAACCGTTGACATAAAACTCTCCGACGTTAACACGAAACTCAATGATATTGCCAGTGGAATACCTAATATTGTTCAAAAAACTAATCTGATTAAAATTCCACATAGACAAATTAAAAATATCGTATATATAGTAGCATCAGGATCAACAATATGGGCATCGCAAAGTGAAACTCTCGAATATACCGCAGAAGTAACTGGGTTATACAGGTTATCTATGTACGGTTCGGAAATTACTGCGGCAACTTCATTATCACCGAATGAATATCATAATCCTCTATTGGTGATGCTAACCAAGAATACGAAAGAAATCTTTACGTTAATATCAACGAAAATACCTGCGAGACATTACTGGTGGTGCCTAGAATTCGTATCTGAAATTTAATTAAATGACGTTGTTAGTATAATGGATCAAACTCAGTCTCGCATCGACGTTCAACGTTACAGATGCAATCAAGTATGTGAGCGTCTGACTAAACTAAATAATTTTATCGACTATTATAACACGAAAATAAAAAAATACAAAAGACGTATAGTTGTTATCGATGTAGTTGTTTACTCGGTTTCTGCTGTTATTACTGGAACAGGATTATTATTATCAATGTTGACGATGACAGCACCTACTATTATAACCATTATTGTTTCAGCATCAACGACTATTGCTGGTGTTCTAGGTATTATAACCAAAAAAATACATACTTGTACAAATGCTAAATTGCACGATTATATGATTAAATTACATACAGTGGCAGAGGCATGTTCTAAATTATCTTTGTATATTTCTTCGTGTGTTAGTGATGGTGAAATATCTGATACTGAATTCGCGATGATGATGAAAACTTATGATGACGCTTTTAAGGTGATCGCTAATGATTTTAACGAATTAAATAACAACAATAATAATAATGACAGACAGGGAGTTACTTCAGCAGATCGTTACTAATACAACTCCGTCAAAAACTACTATGATATCGTTAAGTTCGACCAATCCTGAGTTTAGTGTCAATTTTCCAACCGCAATTCCTGCAAAAGAAATAGCATTAGCACAATTGCGAGTTTATTATAGCTGGCCCAATATTAGATCAAAACCATTTGGTGGACTACATCCAAATAATTCATTAATATTCGCTAATAAGAATAAGCCTGATGGAACTCCTGATTGGCAAGTAGTTGCTATTCCAACGGGCAGTTATCAAATAGAACAGATTAATGACGAGTTTCAGCGCAGAATTAAATCCATCACAGGAAAAGAATCAAAAATAGCAATTACTGTCTACGAACCAACACTATCTGCGGTTATTGAAATAAATTCCCCTGATTACTCCGTAGATATTTATCAAAGTTCGATTAAATCAGTATTAGGTTGGCCTGAATATCCACCGGTTTATCAAGTACCACCAGAACCACAGAGATCTGATTTTGTCATAGATGTTAAAAAATTTATAAAACCTCCAGAATATAGAACAGAAAAAAATGCTTACCCATGGCGACGATATTTTGGTGATGGAGTTATACATTATATAGATAAAACAGAAACCCATTTTACAAAAATAGTTGATGGTAAAAAAGGTAAAATATTAGTACTTGATGTTGATGAAATAAATTCATATGCTAGTACAATTAAGTCTGAACACGGACGTATACTTAATTATCTAAGAAATTTATTTTCCAGCATTAGCACTTCTTACAACGATGACTTAAAAAATCAAATAATTGAAGCAATACAACATTTGAATAAAGTTGCTTCAGACCTAGAGTTCATGAATGATATTATTGTTAACAGAGAAAAAAGATTAGTGAACATAGCAGCAGATAAACGCTATAGAGGGTTGTATATAGTTAATGAAGACGGTCCATCTCAGGTTGTTAAACTAAATCTTCTGTTCACAACAGTATTTCTAAAACATTTCAGAATTACGCGAGAACAACTATCAACATTTATAATTCCTGGATTTAACTCTGAAGAGCTAAAGAAATCAGTTAATGATCTTATTGATGAACACTTTAAAAGAATATGTGATTCATGGAAAAAATTAATACCTACACCAACCATTCTTAAACACAATAATGATCCACATGGTGGAGGTCGCCATATCTCACCTGGTATTGTTAATATAACAACAACAATTGCAGTCAATCTGGTATGTGACGTAATTGATGATAGTTATCAAGTAGATCTTTCAAAATCTAATCACCGCAGTGGCACTGCGGAACAGGGGTATATACTATATTCATTTAGCCCTAAAGACCCACCCGGTTGGTTAATTGTGTCTGAACCAATTAACCCAATTTATTTACGAGTTCATAATCCATTTCTGACAAGAATAAATTTCAAACTCACCGACCAGGCAGGAAACATTTTGGATCTAAGACAAGAATCTCTTAATATTAATTTGTATATACGCTCGTAGAACGTCTGATTAAATATTTCCTAATATAATAAGGGAAAAAATAATCTGATTATTTTTTTACTGATTTTTCTTAATCTGATGGGTAAATAGGTACTCTGATTCATGAAATAGTTACACATTTCTTTATCTGATGGGTAAATAGGTACTCTGATTCACAAAAAATTATAGATTTTCTTATTCCGTCGGGTAAATAGGTACTCTGTTTGATGTTTTTGGACAGATTTTCTCATTCCGTCGGGTAAATAGGTACTCTGTTTGATGAAAAGTTACAGATTTTCTCATTTTCATGAATAAATTATTATATTTATGTTTTTGTTGTTTTTGTTGTTTTTGTTGTTTTTGGTGAATTTTTATCATTCCGTCGGGTATAATGGTACTCTGTTTGTTGTTTTTGGTGAATTTTTATCATTCCGTCGGGTATAATGGTACTCTGTTTGTTGTTTTTAGATAGATTTTCTTATTCCGTCGGGTAAATAGGTACTCTGTTTGATGAAAAGTTACAGATTTTCTTATTCCGTCGGGTAAATAGGTCCTCTGATTCATGAAATAGTTACAAATTTCTTTATCTGATGGGCTAAATGGTACTATTGTTAATGAAATGGTCATAATTTTCTTTATCTGATGGGCAGTTTACTAATCAAAATCATTAAATACATGAATAATATACAATTTCTATGATTAAAGCAATTGTATACATAATAAAGCGAGATAACTCGGCTATCTCTCTCTGCGGAGTAAATTAAACGATTATTTCCCTTACTACTACGTTCGATTTACAGACAATAAATACTTCTTGTTTTTCGTTAATTATTTAGTGAATTATTTCTTTTTCTGTAGGTGATTAAAAACACAAAGACTATCGGGGGCCAAGTGACGGGTAACCGCTTAGGATGCTACTGATTATTTTTGATATTTTTAGGTCAAAAGTCAAAAGTTAAAAACTTGAATGTCAATTATTTTTTATTTTTAAGAAATAATTATTATATAATGAACCAAGAAAACATTAATGATATTATTTCTGCTATTAAAAAATTAAAGCATAACGGAATAAATATATCTGATAATCTCGATTCTGAAAAAATATTATATGATTATGAAATATTAAAACAAAGAAAAACTGACAATAAATACACATTACCATCCAATTATAAATTTGTAAAATCAATCTATCAGTCTGTGTTAGAATCCTTGGCTGTGGTAAATGAAAAGCAGGTAAAGCTATTTGCGCCTCTTGCACGTTCGATCGAAAATATCAGATC
>JAECUM010034374.1:0-13119 GCA_016617855.1 Megalonaias nervosa
AAACTTCAGCCAGTCTTATATTGGATTGAATGAATTTACTTAGCAAAGTTATTGTACCGTTGTGGGGAAAATATGTTCGTGCTTCATGTATACACCTATCTTATTATATTTAATTCGTAGTTAAGAACATGTGGGAAAATGTCAATATGTATTATATAAGATTAGGACTTTTGTCCGATTTTGGACAAAGAAACTGCATGTATATTGTTTAACCATGACGCAATAATCCATTCAAGGTTATATTCAAAGGGAATTCTACCACCAGGAAGAGACTTCTCTTTGTTTTGCAATCAGTCATGATGTCACCACCAGCGCGAAAGCAACTTTGGGCCTTTGGGGACCGGAAACCCGAGAGAAACAGGTAATCGAGAAATTACCCCAGGATAGTTTTCAAAGAGACCAGACCGTTTCCAATCGAAACAGAGATTCACATCTAGGGCGGAGTCTCAATACGCCGTGTATTCGGATTACGTCCATTTTTCCGTCAGTATATGTGCGAAAGTCGCCAGATGTGGATCGTAGAAGAGCTGGGAGGTATTAGACTGTACTCCGAGTTGTGCGCTCGTTAAAATGCAGAAAGGAATTCTGCTGAAATTCTCAGTTTGGGTAGCGAACCTAGGCTTCTTGAGGTAACTTATCTCAGCCTGAAATTTGTTTCTTTTTCACAACTAGGTGTTGTAAGATTGATACATTACTATGTACATTTAATTTATTAGAAATGGAATCATTCGTGCATAGCTGAAATTATCGTTATATCGTAACTTAGCGTATAACGAATTATTAACATGCAATATTAAGCAATGTAAATTAAGGTAGGTATTGTCTCATTTGCTGTGTGGAATCGTAATGCATTTAGAATTATGCAGAGGTACACATTGTTGGGCTTGTGCACGTAGGTATTGCGTGTTTGGATGTGTCTTTTATAATTCGTGTGGTAGGAAATGCATATGATTGATGTTGATGATATATCGAGAAATTAACAATTAGGGATGTATATGCATGTATTAGAAGGCTTTCATAAAACTGTTGTTGTTATAGCACAATTATTGTAGAATAAAGCGTGTTTGGAATATATAGCTGTCAGCGCGCCAATTCACCTAATAATTGATTGCCATTGTTCGGGTGAAAGGTCTGTGAGAGCGTGGTTAATTCTTCTGAGATTAGAGCAAGGATACAAGATTATAATTCCCTTGCAATTCTTCAGGAAGCTTTCCGGTGGGTGTGAGAGGTGACACACGAGGATCGGAGAGATGAAAGACACGGTGAGAGCACGTGGGAGTCTATTGCGACGTCAGCGGCTTGTGTGGAGGCGCTGGAAGCGTTGAAAGGAGTACTGGGAGTGTCGAAAGGACGGATCCGGAAGTGCCAGGAGAGCACGTATTCATAGGTACCAAAAGAGAAACAAGAGGCGTTCAAATAAGCAATAGACGCAACACTGAATCAGAACACTCTCATTTAAGACTTCAAAATTTATATGATGAAATAGGAATTTTACAACGTGAATAGGTTATTGTTAGCATTTGTTCGAGAGAAATTGCGATTGAGAAATTTGTCGATGAAATTGTTGAATACATTTGACATATTATATTAAATTGTTATACCTTTCACCTAAACCGTTGGCATTGATGACTGGGGGCTCGGAACTATTTAAATTGCAATTGTCCACCTTCTCCAGCGTTAGAAATAATACCTATGAGGCCAGTGACTGTTATCTTAAGAGAATGATATGAATGTGCCTTGAACGTTACAATTTGCATTTCCTTAAGCATGTATGTGCTTATAAATAAGTTCAGATGTATGAAATTGCAACGCGTTAGTTACATATCAAATTGTATAGGTTGGTACATCTGAAGGAAATGGTTGTTTTTTTGCATGTTTCATGTAAATGTATGTATGTATAACTATATAATCCAATTTATGATCATTTTATTCCGCAAATTAATTTCTCATATTCTACACATTAATCAATCCAAATGTCCACAATGCTGGACGGAGAATAATGCATTTTCATTTTTAGCACAATCTAATGATAATAACATCATTTGGGCACGAATATTTATTCTTAATTATATATATTTAACACACTACGACTCGGATATAATCCAGGTCTATCATTCGACTTTAGTAGAAATATCTGTCTGAATAAATTTAACTTTTTCTCTAATCCTTGTGGACTTTAGGCAACTTGAATTATTTGCTGTACGCAGTGCTCTTTATAACACCTTATATTAAGATAAGGTGTCAGTGAATATTTAACATGAACACGTCAAATTCTGCAGCAACATTTTTCTCTTTACGTTATTGTGTTTCTTTCTCGTGATGTCTGATTCCATTAGTTATTTCCAACCTTTGAAACATCGACCTGAAAAGGGATAACATTGCTATATTGGAGAGAAAATCAATAAGATTAATTGAATCAGTTAGTCACATTGATGTTTGCAAATGAGAAATAAGTTAAAACCATGGGACATATGAAGTTACCGTATTCTGTAATACTGTATTGCAGGTATTGCTGCATATGAATATATGTATAAATACAAACATCCAGACATTACGTAATTCAATCAATCGTTACAAACATATATCGTCTATCCATCCATCCATCCATCCATCCATCCATCCATACATACATACATAGATAGTGCAAAAGTCTAAAGGATTAACATCTCTAAAATTATTTCAAAAACAGCATAGCACCATATCTATTTTTACACGAACATTTGCTGCCAACAAATCTTCAAAAATTTGATTTTCTTGTATTTATTAATTATTCTTGAAACGATGAAGCGGTACACTAGAGTATCACATGGGTTGCATTTTGTAATAGCTTGTATTAATTTCTTGCTATCAGAAAAAGAAATAAAAATGATAATATTTCAGATTTTGTTTGTCGTTCTTTCATTATTAATTTTTTTTTTTTTTTTTTGGGTGACATTTTATCTAACTATATAACTGCAATGTTATGCTGCAGCTTAAATAGCGAGTTTAACTTATATCTTCCTGGCACGTTTATATAATACTATTCAAAGGACGAAGTTGTGGCCAATATTACAGTGTAATCTAGATAGGTCTGAGTAAACTGGTTGTTTTATCCAAGCGATTATGAAATCTTACCCAATAGGATGAGTAGGTGTGCTACGTATATATAATATAATTATTTGTTTGTTAGTTTTATTTATTTTTTTTATTTTGTTTTATTGCATTTCATGTTACTGTAATGATAATTTTGTCTACAGGATTTGATTTTTTTTTATAAATTCAGTTCAGTTCTGACTGTTTTCCTTATTCTCAAAGTAAGCAAGTCATTATTGCAACATTGTATTTGTAGCTGACCTAGTTCCCAACCTTGATTCAGAACTTGTAAACAACGTTTTTTTAAAAAAATTAATTCTCAGTGAAGAAATCACTGATTCCACTCAAGGTCATATCTGGCATACGTGATAACTGACATATAATTTTTCTGCGCCGCGACAAAGGAAGTGATCACGTGACCCATCACGAGCGTCAAAACTACGTATCAGTTGGGCTTATTAACCCCTGTAATTATAGATTTAAATCAGTCGTATTCACACCTTCAAAGTTCAAAGGTGTTTCTCTTGTTGTTGCCAGTTTTGAATTGAATTTTTATTTAAAATATTTTTTTTTTTCCCTGGAGTTTTTACTTGTGTTCATTCAAATTCTTTGACAAAGATATTTATGGAAATTATTCGGAATTCTAAAGCCGGATTATTATTCTTGGATTCAAAAAGGAACTGTTGACACGTCAACACAAAATAGATTATAGGAGACGTTATCGCCTTCCATCTTGGAACTTCATCGGGATTCGAACTTTGATTCATTTAGAACTTTTTAGTGATAGGAGTTATATTTTTAAATTCTATGATTGATTTTTGGATTAGATTCACAAACCGTAAGTCCTTTTTTATATGTTTTACCTTGTTTTCTAAGGAAATAAATTAATTTGTTGAATTTTACAAAGCTTGTAGGCTTCACTCTTTTCTTTGTTATTTTGCACGAGCCTAAAGAAGTAACAGGAGACGTATTTTACCATTATGAGGAGGAAAAGGATGATGAAGAAATCTTACCCCACAGAGTATGCAGACGATGTATAGTACCGGTATAAGGAGGGAAAATGCGATGATGAAAGGTAAGGCTAGCACAAATAACATCCAGTGCCACCATTTCCAGTCGGCACAGCACCCATCTTCATTTCGTGCTTGGTGATGTTGCTGTAAAATTGGGTAAACTGTTAGTAACGCCCTTGTTTGCTTCAGGTTGTGGATAACAGACAGATTTAAAGGCGCTTCAGGTAGTGGATAACAGACAGATTTAAAAGTCGTTCAGGTAGTGGATAACAGGCAGGTTTAAAAGTGCTTCAGGTATTCAATGATTGTAAGGAGACTATATTTTTTTAAAAAAAAGGAATATACATGTATGACATTGATTAAGGTAAGTGACATATACATATCGTGAACCTTACAAACTGGATCCAGATAACAACACCATATCAATACGCAACATACAGATTTTATAAAATACTGTCACGACCCTAATTTTGGTTTATGTATGTTTCATTCTAAAACATGTGATTATAACAATAAGTAAATTGAAACGAAGAAGTTTTTAATGAATTATCGTAAACATTTAATGATAGATGAATATGAAAGTTGTATAAGAAATATATAAGCATAATGTGATAAATAGTTACGAATCGAGACTTGTATTCGAATTTAAGCGATTTTTTCATTAGATATTATTCTCACCCTGGGTATTACGTTTCGTTATAGGTCGGATGACAGTTTGTATATAAAAAGAGGCTGTAGAAAAGTCAGTCTTTATTCCTGCTTATATAACAGTCTGTTGAATCATCAAGACGTTTTCAGATATAGTATGGGATGAATCATTATTGGAATTACATCATGTGGATTGTATTATTGCGATAATTAAAAGTTTAGGTACATCATCATATTCTGTCTGTTTCTACTTACGAAAGAACATACAGAATTAATTATTAATTCACAATATTGTACGCTCGTGGTAAATTTTAATTTTGTATTGCAGCGAAATAAATTGTTTGCTAAACTCGTTCAATTTGCTTGTTTCTCTTAAATTTTGCTAAACTTGTTCGATTTGCTTGTTTCTCTTAAATTCTTTAAGACCATACAGGTCTTATACTCTAACATTATCATAGCCCTTAATGTGATGTTTCCATATCGATTACATCAACCTTCCTAATCTTTGATCAAAAAGAAGATTACCTGAGAATATGCAACACAATCCGTTCCTTGCTGCTGACGAAGTGCATAAGGTGGAAGTGCCGTAACGAAAGAAATATGATCAAAATAGTCTACGTGTGGTTCTGCTTAACGAAAACGTATTATTTATCATCAATATCATAATCTATTTCATCTTTTTCCTCCTCCTAATCGTATGTTCTAATTTTTCTTGTTACTGCTGATGTTAATGTTATTTTCTAAGCACATTTCCATGCAGTTGTGTTCCTTGTTTTACTTTGACTAATGTGGAATAATATATTTTCTATAATGATCGAAACTAAATTGCATTTAAACAGTAATGTTTAAAATCAGTGTAATCAAGACATTTTGTTTCGAGCGCACATCAACATACACAGAAAGTCGATCTAAACTAGGTTTTCTCCTGAGAAAGATGCAACATGCATTCCCAAAAGAAAGAACACATAATTAAAATAATCATCTGTTTACTAAATTATAGTGCAGATTAATTGGGGAAACTTTTAAGGCCAGGGATATAACAAGGAACGTGATGCGTCAATATGTACCAAGACTAAAGAACATAGAAAGACCTAGTTTGCATAATATGAGAATTACCATTTAACAAGTACCGTAACAATCATACTCTTTAATCAGAAGGAGGATTACTTGAGAATATATAAAATGATCCGTTCCTTGCGAATGAGGAAAAGTATAAACTGGAGGGTCCTTGAAGGAAAACAATTGTAGATCGATAGATAGAAGAATAACTGACAAGATAATGCAAGAGACTTTCCAACATTTCATGCTATCGAAGCCCTGTGATTTCTGAAGATAAAAGTGACATCCACACCACAAACAACAAATGACTAAAAGTGACCACCTATTTAAAAACTAAATGTATACATTAATTGGTGCGTGAATCTGAAACTTTCAAGGCGAGAGGTATCACTACAGCGTGATCAATAAATACGACTTGAGACTAACAAAATAAAACAAACCTGCTTTTATATATAAAATGCATCATCTTTTGACGAGTACCTCACATTCGTTATCTTTGACGAAAAGGGCGATTACCTGAGAATATGCAACATACTCCATTCCTTGCTGCTGAGGAAGTGTAGATACTGGAGGGTTCTTAAACGATAAAAAATGTAATTAATATCATCTATTTGTGTTTCTACTTAGAGAAAACTTGTTCAGCGTCATTGATATCAACGTTATCATTGTTATTATTGTGCTCGTCGTCATCATTATCATCTTTTCATCGTCATCATCATCTTCTTAATCTCGGCTTCTTCTTCTTCGTGTGTTCTAATGCTTATTCCTATAGCTGATGTTACCGATATCTTTGTGAACATTTCAGGTTGACGTTTGTGTTGGTGATAATTCAGTTTCTATCTTGGACTAATATTAAATAAAATAATTTCCTTAATGACTGAAATGAGTTACCTATATACACTACTTCTTTATAACACTTATGACTAGAATATTAAAATAGATGAGCACATTTATTGATATGCTACACTTCTATGACGTGTACATCTGAGTATTTGTCTTTGATCAAGAGAATGATTACATGCAAATATTGTAGATGTTCCGCTCCTAGTAGCTGGGAAAGAGTATACGCGTTCAACGAAAATGTGTAGTAAAGATATCATAGCTGATTTTTAATGAGCGACCTCCTTTGCTACTACTGTTACTACTACTGCTGATACTTCTGTTGCTGCTGCTACTACTACTACTACTACTACTACTACTACTACTACTATTACTATTACCACTAATAATAATAATAATAATAATAATAATAATAATAATAATAATAATAATAACTTGAATAATAATAAATATAATAATAATAGTGTGGACTTAGCGTCTAACGTTTATACGCTCTAAGCGCTTTACAATATTTGATGATAAATAAAGGCATGCGTGAAGACAAGATCACAAATCAAGCATGAATAAATTAACATTATCAATTCTTTAAGCGTGTTTTAGTAATTGAAGTAGGTGAATGTTTACTGCACTCTTGAATTAGATCAGTGTCCTTGCGACTAAGAAATATGGGCAATTCGTTGTCCAGAAGTTGAGTTCAGTTCTGTTTTACCTGACTGTTATTTGTTTTATTTCATTGATAAACAACTAATAATAGAAACATTGCATCTAGTTTCTGATTTTGTTTCGAAATCAGTGACAGTTTTGGTAAAAAAAATCATATTTTTGTTTATCTTTCTCAGAGTAAGAATCATTATGTTAGGTCAAGGTCATACCTGGACTACGTGACAAGTAGCCATATATCAATTATAACAAACTTCTATTTTTTCCAGATGAATGAACTTTTGGCCCTCATCCGGGAATCTGTTTTGCGTCTTAATTAGCGTATAACTGTTGATTGTGATAGAGGTTTGTCAGTTGGGCTACAAACAATTGACACATTAAGTTGTTATTTTGTTGTAACCAGTTTGATATGAATTTTTATTTTCTTCAAATTATTGAATTCAATTGATTCTTTTCCCTAAAAACACATAAGTGCCCTGACAAAATTCTTGGATGAAGACATTTATTGAAAATAATACTGAATTAAAAACTGGAACAATATTTTCTGTGATTTTATAAGAGACTGTTGACAAAGCAGTACTTTTGGATTTCATCGGGACTCGAACTAAGTTTCATTCAGGACTTTTTGTTACTAATACTTCTATTTTTAATTTTTGGATTATTTCTGGATTTATTTCGTGAAACCGTCAGTTCTTTTTTCTTACAATTTCACTTCGTATTCCAGGGAAATAAATTACTTGTTAAATTTTCCAAAGCTTGTTGTCAACACTCCTTTCTGTTACTTATTTTAAGGGCATAGACTCCTAACAGAGAGGTTAGAAAGAGGATGGTAGTTCTTTATATCATAAGGGTCAAGTGTCGGTTGCTTCATTGTAGGCTTACAGTGGCGGTTTTTAAAACAATGTGAATTTACCGAATGAATAAAATACTTATAACATCAGTTATTGAACGCAATTCTGAATCTAAACACTCAAGCTGAAGTGATGTCCGAACAGAATCGTGTTCGCATGACTTTGGAACGCTGTTCATCACAGAAATAGGTTCAAATGCTGTTGAATTAGTCGGGTTTATTCTGTATTACAACTGTATCGTGACAATGAGTCTATTGAAATTGTGTTTTCAAGCTTATTTCTAATGGATTGAACGTTGTCATTGATGAAACCTGCAAAATGGTTCTGAGGGTCAGCCGGAGAGACGGTCGTTGAGACGGTGTCTACTCATACCAGTATGTCGACAAAATTAACAAAATCATGTTGGGTTTTGTTGTTGTTGTTTTAGTACCAATTTGTCATCCTTATATATCGTTACAAACACGTGATTCGTTCAGCAAGGAAAATCGTAATGGACTGATTTGTCGCATTTGTTGGTTGAAAATGGATTTTTCAATTTGAGGCCTATACTAGAATTCATGGATTTTTCATGCATTCACCTAACGCACTATGGGTTTTGGTATGGATGCATAACAAAATGTAAGCTGCCAATAAAAAAAATTGTATTTTACACTCGACGTCGACAAACATAATAAAGGTATATGTCGATAGAAACCTTAGGTTACAACTTGAACATTTGTTTCTTTAATTCAACAATCCACCAGACCTAAACAGGAAAACTGGTCTCTAAAATCCCAATGCGCATTCAGCAATGCTAATGTTGCACTTATTAAGCAGTAAAACAAGAGAATATCCGAATTTCATTAGCATTAATGTCAACTACGACGAAAAGATGTGGTCTTCTTAGGTATTTCAAAGTGTTATGCATATTTAATTTTTAGTGTTTACCTGATATGTGTCATGTTGAAGGTTACTCCTGCCTGATTTACTAAACTCTGAGTTAAAGGCCTAGCCGTTTTTGCGCCCTTAGAATGTTCCACATGCAAACGTGTTGACAATTTTACGAAATTGTTTGATACATCGCAAGAATTGCAGAGCATTATGTTGTCATAGGTCCGGTGACACTTTTAATGAAAATAGTTTGTTTGCTCGGTCCCGTGGTCAAGTGAATAGGACGTCGGCTTCGTTTGTAAGAGGTCCAGGTTCTAATCCTGGTTGAGCCAGCCTCAGATTTTAAAAGAATGGCACCAACAGCTATCTCACTTGGCGCTGAGCATTAGGAAATTTCTTTTACTATAAAGGAAGTGGACAAGATAAAACTTGAAAATGAAAATGTATGACACTCTCGCCTCCACGAGTCTTTCTACCAATGGAAGTAATAGGGCTGTGATAATATGAAATCACAAGGCGGAAGTCTTTCAAGTTGAGCTGAATGGCCAGGGCGGAGGGGTTCCAATATGAACTCAAAGGCCACATGTTCGAGCCAAGTGTTAGCCATACAGTAACATGGATATCAGTTGTGATCTTCAGCCTGGCGAGGGATGTGCTCCATAAGGTTGCAGCTGCCCATAATATACCTGAGATGACTAAATGAGTTCTTATACCGGATCTTTCTAAGCCGCCCCCCCTTAACAATGACCATGCCATCCGCTGGACAAGGAGATAAAAATGATGTTACTGATGGAACTACCATCAATGTACAGGCAAGCGATAAAATCAACATTGGAACACGGATTAAGACCAGAAGGGAAACTGGATAAGCTAACCCATGAGACGGGAAGATACCGATCGAAATTCCTTAGAATCAGCGAGATGCGCTGGAATAAATTCGGAGAGAGAACAATACATGAAAGACACAGGATTTACTTCAGTAGATATGAGGATACGCATAAGCATGGAGCCGAATTTGGTACAAAAGGACATTATGAGTGCAGTCATTGGTTGCCAACCAGTGTCTAACAGGATGATTAATATCGCCTTGAGGGCATCTCTTTTTAACATCACAAACATTAGAGGTTTGCTCCAAAATCGAATCATAATGACGAGGATGTGGATGCATTCAATCACCAGATTCAAACTCTCATTGACCTGACACCCAAGACTTTAAAGAGAGCGAAGGAAGGCTATTTAGAGGACGAGTGTAAGAAAACTGAAAAACGTATCATCCAGAATAACATTAAAAAAGCACACCAGTTGCAGAAAGACCTCATAGTATAGAAACAAGGGAAAACTATCACGATCCAGGAAAAGGCTGGTAAGAGCCTCACAAAAAGACCAAGAGATTCTAAACAGATGGACGGAATACTATTCAGAGCTTTACAACCTGGAGACTTCTGGAGACTATTTTATACTAAACGTCCCACCGACCACAACAAAGGTTGACCCCGAAATCCTCAGGGAAGATGTTGAGGCTGCTTAAACATTACTAAAATATTGCAGTTGTCTCTGATCACTTTAGGTATTTGTGTATATCGCTGAGTGACGTATATAACATCTGTATTCTTGTGTCTACCTCGAGAAAATATTCTAGCTGGATTTGTTTGTCTGTCCAACATAACATCATCGTACACCACTAAATTATTAATAAATCCATCTAGGTCATCTACAGATGGGGCTTCATCAATATCGGTGATAAAGTCAACAACATCATCACCGTCTTCATTCAGCAATTTTGCATTTTCATTAAAATCCTTGAGTACTTCGTAACAGTGTTGATCATCTACGGATGGTGCTACTAAATACAATTTACTCCATTTTAACCACCGCATTATTAAATTTAATAATAGTTGTGTTTTACCCGATCCAGATGGACCTATTATAATCATCCTTATCGAATTTGGTAATGCTGGATGATGTTTCACTGGCTCCTGTTTTCGTGTCGCCGAAAAGTCAATTATATCCATATAATAAATAATATGAGTCTATATTGTGTTCGATGTAGAGCATCTACACCCACTGCTGAATTAACTACAATAACAACAAAAAATAAACGACGTGCTCTGACGGCAAATGTGTAAAATGTAGTACCAAGAAATACAAATTTGTTAAAACAAAGACAGGTGGAGATATAGCCGCTTTATTAGGAAAATTACCAGGAACTCCGTGGGCTAAATACCCCGGTGAGAAACACTTACCAGGATATAATTATTGCGGTCCTGGAACTCGACTTGATATCCGACTTGATAATCAAGATCAACCAAGATCAGGAGAGTATCCAATAAATAAGACTGATAAAGCGTGTCATGTTCATGACGTTGCGTATAAAAGTAAAGATTTACAACAAAGGCATCTCGCAGATGTAAAATTGATTCATGCATTAAATTCTATACCTAATAAATCTGTCAGAGATAAATTAGCTAGTTTTCTAGTAAAATCTGCAATGAAAAGTAAAATAATGCTAGGGGCTGGTAATTAATTATATAAATATTATAATGGAATCCATTTATTATAGCCCAAGAGGATATTGGGGAGGTAGATCAGCTATTACTAAATTATCTGAAGCAGCAAAAGTCTCACGTTCTGTTGCTGCAGCTTGGTTAGCACGACAGGCAATATGGCAAATTTATCTACCACCACCTAAAAATATTCAATATGCACATTTTGATGTCAGCGTCCCTAATGAGGTTCATCAAGCAGATATTTTATTTTTACCACACGATACCATTAAAATTGGTAAATGTCAGTCACGCACATACAAATACGCATTAACTGTCGTTGACGTTGCAAGTAGATATAAAGAAGCTGAACCATTATCAACATAGACAGCGTCTGAAGTTTCATCTGCGTTTGAGCAAATTTATCAGCGAGGACCTTTGCGATGGCCACAGTTATTACAGGTTGATCCTGGTAAAGAATTTCTTGGTACAGTATTATCGTTGATGAAGAAACATAACGTTAAAATCAGACGAGGACACGCTGAAATTCATCGAGATCAGGCAATAGTTGAACGATTTAATCGAACACTTGCCCAGCGGTTATTTGGATACCAATACGCAAAAGAGATATCTACTGACTTTAAATCCGGTGAGAGATCTCGTGAATGGGTTGCAAGGTTACCAAGTGTGATAGCTGCATTAAATAACGAAATTACTCGTTCAACTTCCATGAAACCTTCTAATGCGATCACAAAAAATATATACCCCGTAGCGATGACAGACATCAACCTCAACCAGTATTAGGTAATGTAACTGTAAGATATTTATACGAACCTGGAGAACTTGAAGGTGGTAAAAAAAGAGCAACTGATCCTATATGGAGTGTGACTACACATACAATTTCTAGTGTAGTTAGATCTACTGGTAGACCTCCAATCTACAGATTAGATTCTACAGCCCCTCAACGTGGATTTGTGCGTGAACAATTACAGGTAATTCCTAAAGACACACAATTACCACCACATACAATTACATAACCAGAACCTCTACGTCGATTACACTCAAAACAGGTCAGCATCACATTATCACGTGTATGACCAAGATCACTATTAATTCTGTCTACGGTAAATTGTCTTGGATTATTATTCGAATATTGCCATAACATATTATAGTTACAGCTTGCACAATTATTATTCTGTTGTGCTTTTAGTTTTATAATAAATTCAACATCAATATCAAAGTCACGCTTATTTTTTTTATCACACTGCTTATAACCAGATAGTTTTTTTTCTTATTACGTCATTATTAACAGTCTGATCATTATTTTCTGTAAAATTCATAATAACCCTATGTAGTTGAGATATTCGTCTGACTCTAGAAACTGCGAGATAGACTAAATTCGACCATTCAATCCGATCATCTATAATCCAGATATTTGTATCAGAAATAGTTAACCCCTGTGATGAGTGAATAGTTATAGCATATCCTAACGTCCACGGTGATTTATTCATATTCAGCGCATTCTCAGCGACATTAATATCGACTAAAACAATATCATTCAAGACAAGATTCTGTATTCCACCACCAGGAATTTCAACATCAATATTCTGTCGTCGAGTATCT
>JAECUM010034375.1:0-22039 GCA_016617855.1 Megalonaias nervosa
GAGGAAAACACAGTTTCAGGGAGGTTCCATCTTACTGAACAATGGTGTGAATCTCATGAAGATCTAAGCCATGTCTTTGAGTTGCTGTATATCAGTGTGCTGATATGAACTAATCTTGGTCACTTATGGCAGTTCACTGCACATGTCCTTATGAGACCTTGCTATCACCACCGGACTACTGGAGAGCTTCCAAACTGATCCAACTCTAAGAATTTGTTCCAGATACCAGGCTAGACTTGAAAAGATATAACATGTTTCACTTAATTCTATAAAACAGTAAGATGTAGGCAAATGAAGTTAAAATGTGTTAGATAGGGTGATTTCAAAATAACATTCAGGTTGCAAACATGGGAAAATAGTAAACTTGACAGTTGTTGTTGTTGTTGTTGTTGTAGGGCTTAAAGCCATTTTTCAGCACACGATAGGTTATACATGACGGCCAGTATTAATGGTGGAGGATGAACCCGGAAAAACCCCGGAAAGAACCACCGACACACGAAAAGCTACTGGCAAGCATTCTCACATATCCACATTGGCCGAATCCAAGACTCGAACCCACGCAGACAGAGGTAAACTTGACAGAGTGACACTCAGAAATGTGACGCAATGGGGGTGTAATAAAGTGATAAATGCATCCTAAAAATGTATGAGGTTTCTAGAAGCATATTTAGCCATTTGCAAGTTAAATAACTAATCAAGCAGAGTATCTATCATAAAGTTTAAGGCAATGTTGGAACGGTGAGGTTTAATAATTGGTGCAAACATTAGTACATGCCAGTATACAGGAAAGTCAAATGACAAGGTACTAAATTAAAATATATTACTATAAGTAATCTTATTCATGAGGAAAATAATAATGTTGGATATTGCAAGTGAATAAAGCCAAATGTGGCCACACAGATCAACTATAGATACAAACAGATTCTGTATCATCAACTAAATATGAAATTCTGATCCCCAAAACTTATAAACAATGATGAACACTGACAAATGTGGGACATATACAATGTAACCTCTCCCTCGATAACTCACGCACAGCGGGGTCCACAAGCGAGGGCGCGAGTTACCGAGGGACCTCCAAAAGTTGAAAAAGTTCGCTTAGACATCGAGAAAAGAACGGGTGGGTGGGATCAGTCAGAGAACTGTGCTGTTTAATGACTGAATGCTCATTTACAATCACGTGAATAATAATGTTTAATAACGTCCTTTTTCTAATGAAGTTGTTCGTTATTCTGTTTAAATAATATTTATTTTCAAAATGTCTAACATGTGAAAGATCGTCCCAACTGGTTTCGACAACCATCACGTGTACGCAAAAACATCTGTGTATTACGTCACTGCTTTTTGTTTTCTTGATGAGTCTGGTTCAACGGAGTGTTATTTAATAGTATCCTGGCAAATCGGGAGTCAAAAGGGCGGGGAACTAGACTAACTGTCGATACACCGCCAAACAAGATACCTTTTTTTTTTAAAACAAGCGAAATTTATTTCGTGAGACACTCGTCTACGTCGAATCTCAATTTTTGTATTGTTCAATAAGTACAGTATTTATGTCGTGATTTCATTGGAAGTAATAATGAAACTTCTTATCATCCTTGAGGATATCTCTAAGTGCCAGTTCAAGTAAGTATCTTTGAAACCAAGCTCTTTATTTTACGAAGTATTAATTTCGCTCGGTTGCCTTTCTATCTTTGATCACAGTTACCGGTGGCCTAGTGGTTAGAGCGTCCGCCTCGGATGCGGGAGGTCGCGGGTTTGAACCAGGGCCGAGTTATACCAAAGACTTAAAAAAAATGGTACTAACAGCTGCCTTGCTTGGCGCTCAGCATTAGGAGGTTAGTGTTAGTACTGGTCGGCCTGATGCCAGGATAATGTGACTTGGTGGGACACCATGCCACATGTGCAGACATGTAGCGATATGACTGAAAAATTGTTAAAGTTACGTTAACAATCTAAATCACACACACACACACACACACACACACACACACGCGCGCGCGCGCGCGCGTGCGCGCACACACACACACACACCCCAATGAGTCGGTTAATTTAAGGTAGTTTATTTTGCATACACAGTAACATGTATAACAGTGAATGACCAAAATGAAGTGAGTTCACCCGTGAAACGACCAGGGCCGCTAAATTTTAAGTTTGTAGGATTTTTGTGCGTTTTAACTTTTCTTTTATTCCAGCTCCTTTATTTGATTCAAAAGACATAATTAACGTGATAATACAAAGGAGGCCAGCTATTAATTCAGTGCAACAATACAACAAATACTTCTACAAGTCAGTTATCAAAACACGGTCGGCACCTAATTAGGTTCTCAGAGAAACGCTCGCGGACATAGTTGTTACGGTAGATTGACACAGTTTTGGTTTAATTTCAAGAGGACACATTCCATTTATGATGATTTCACTTAAAAGGAACTAAAAGATAGAACTAGAACATAAATTTCAACTGATCAAAACATATTTAATTTGTATTTATTTATTAAAGTACTGCCTCCACTCGGCGTAAGTGACATTTTCATTGATCGAAATTCCCTTACATATCGTTAATTACAGTGTACGACCGTTTGAATAGAAACTTAAAAAAAATTGTATGACTTATTTTTAAATTTCATACTTCATAATGCTGATTAACATTTCAGGTCATATCTACCGTTTTCGACGATAAAACGAGCAATATATCAAAGTTTCCGTTACTAATTTTGATCGCGATTTTCTTAAAGTTCAATAAGGGGGATCAATTTTGGGAGTATTTTCTGCTTTAAAAAATGGGATCCACGCCTGACCCCGCATTATAAGCGAGTTGGCGAGTTATCAGGGCACGAGTTATCGAGGGAGTGGTGTACTTGTTAAAATCACATATGCAAACATAATCCTCTGTTTGAACATTTTTAGTGTATTTTTAAGAGTTACCATTATTAAGCTCAATGATTCAGTTTAATCAGATATCAGCTGATGCTACGATGCCGCACACTGTCAAAGTACTAAATTGAAATATCTTATGATACATAGGCATATTCATGATGAAAATAACATTTTGGGATATTTGAAGTGCACACAGCCAGAACCGTGCCTTACAGATTCACTATATGTATAATGTCAGCCTATATGATGTACTGAATGTCAACTTTTGATCCCAAACATTCTAAAATATATGGATACTTGTTCATGTCAGATATGTAATCATGTTAAGATCAGCTGTACTAAGTTAAATTCAAAAAATCTGTCTGAATATGTCTTATGTAATCTTTAGCGTGTCAGTTAACAAATATTATTAGTCATTAATAATGCATAAAGCAAAATGGATCATTAGAATTCCCATAATATCATCTATGCCACAATTCTGCACTACACCAATCAATATCATAATGACACAGAACAATAAAATGGAATGAATTTGTTGTTCAACTTACATCATTCTGCTGTTTTCTTACACGCAAGGGTAAATATACCTGGGGGAAAATATATTTTATCCCTTTGACCTGTATTTCATTCTCTGACAGCTTAAAATGATTTTGTAGAGAACTTGAGCAGGTTCTAGTATAAAGTTTTCATCTCTGTCCTCTCACTAAATACCCTATAACTATGTTTATAAAACAATTACTGAAAGCTATACAAGCAGATATGTGATCTTCAGGTATTCACCCAATCATAAACGCATAAACGAACTGTGCTGATATCATTTAATATCATTCCCAATAAATATTATATATGTACATTTTGGGGGAAAATTTTCTTTATTTTATTTTTTAAATTTTATTTAAACTTTTAAAATAAAACTTAATTTTTTATTTTTAATTTTATCCTTATATTTTCAAAGTCAGGATACATAACATATTAAAATTTCATGTTTCTATCATTAATAATGAAAGATTTTATACCAATTTAAACTTTACCAAAATATTGCACTGACAGGCCATATAACACAATTAATTTTACTATATATTCTCTACATTTGTTTCTCAGTACTGAACTTTCAACTGTTTGACAATCAATACAAATCATATGTTAATCTAAAATACCTTCAAAGATGACTTCACGGTGAAGTTTTTGTCAAAGGTTCACTCTGATGTTTTTGAAAGGCCTGACTGTAAACAAACCAACGTGCAATGGAACACAGATTTCAATTTCGGATCATCACCAAATCCTTATTAGTCACTGTACACTGTCGCCGAAACACACACACAGACCACTACACCATATGCTCATATTCTAAAGAATAAACAATTGTCTTTAAGTCCATACCAAAAATGACTAAATCTAACTCTTGCATCACCACAAGACGGAGACAGGAAAAAATGCACTAAAAATAGACTGGGACTACATTCGTGGGTACTGAACTGGAATTATTAATTGTGGCCTGATCCCTGACATGCCCATTTTTTTTTTTTTTTGGTCAAACTTTAATATTTGCATGCCATACCTATTTCAACTTCATACATGAAGTCTTCTGGAATTTCCTTGCTCACAAGACCTGTGACAGTTGTCAGAAAGTGTGTAGTGCTGGTGTTCCACGGGGTGCATGTGATGTGATTTAGATTTTTAACGTAGCTTTAACAATTTTTCAGTGATATCGCTACGATATCTGCAGTACGACAGTTTATAGTGATGTCTAGCACTGGGGCATCATGCTGCAGACGTGTGACATGATGTCCCACCCAGTCACATTATCCTGACACCAGGCCGACCAGTCCTAACACTAACCTCTTAATGCTGAGCGCCAAGCGATGAAGCTGTTAGTACCATTTTTTAAAGTCTTTGTTATGACTCGGCCGGGGATCGAACCCACAACCTTCCGTATCCGAGGTCAATAAAGAAAACTGATTGTTGTACAAAAGTATGTCAGCTATATGTGGGTGTGTGTGCATGAATGTGTGTGTGTGTGTGTGTGTGTGTGTGTGTGTGTGTGTGTGTCTTTCAACTAATAACACTACAATCCAGTTGTCAACTCAGACAGAGGTTCCAAAGGAAGGTCTCCTCTACACAAACATCACGATCATCATAGATAACTACACAGCAACCAATTTCAACAATGGATATTAACAAGATTCTAACAAATATTTTAGCAGAACTGAAAACCATAAACCAAAATCATACCAAACTTAACCAAGGAACATTGGAAGCAAAATTGTTTTGTGTCAGTAAATATTTGGAAGGTTACATATAAAGGATATATTTAAAATCTTGTATGCTATGGTAAGGCCAATTTTATTTTTACAGGAGTATGAATATAATAATAATAATAATAATAATAATAATAATAATAATAATAATAACAATGACTTCATTTCAAGAAGAAGCTCATTTCGTCAACCGACCAATCTTCCATGAAGCCTTCTTCATGGCATTTGTATAAATATATACATATATAATGCACAATTTTTACTAGATGAGGTGTCTTCAGACAACACATGCTATTAAAAACTATACAATTGATCTACTGCTAAATAAAATATGTAAATGGCTTCAAGGATAAGTACATACAGGATTCATATAAATAGTAGTAGTGAACATGTAAAACATTATGGGTGAGTACATGATAACACTTTTTCAAATAGTAGTACTGAATCAAACAAAATCATGCAAATTATTTTTTATGTTTATGTTGATTAAAAAGCTTTTTGAAAGCTTGTCAGCTGGCTTTATATAATGTGGTATGGAATTCCATAGTTTGGCTCTAGAAAAAGCAAAACTCTTCTTATAAAACCATGAATTTGGTTTAGGTAAATATAACTTGTTGTTTGAGATGGATCTTAATTCATACATATGCACATTTTTAACAAATATAAGATTACATTTAAGAATATCAGGAGCCAAAACATGTAAAGATTTATAGACTAGTAAAATCTTTTGAATCTGAATTCTCTGCTGAAATGCAAGCCATTTTAGGGCTTTTAAAAACAAAAATTATGTATCATTTTAGATCTTGTAGGCCATCAAGTTTGCATTGATTGGAAGAATTTATCTTCCTCAATTTTATGGTATATTTTCAAATCTTTGCATGTTTAGAACTTATAAGTGGTACTATATATCCCTTATTGTGCTGATAATTTGTTAAACTCTCAATGTTTGACCTGATCTGGCCCTCTGTAGATAACAAATAGTTATATATTGTACAGTTTCTCAATCTGAATGACATGCAGTTGATTTTTAAAAAAATCCATATTGGGTGGTGAAATCGTAAACTGAGAGAAGGGAGGTAAATGCTTTTGCTTGATTTATATAGTTATTTCCCTTGCTAAAGTCTCTTTATTCTCTATTACCACATTCATACCTCTCTAGGTCCTGTAAATTTGTTTCACATTAATATTCATATTAATAATTCAAAATTTATTTATAAAAATAACCCCTTCCCAAAACATCTTAACAGGAGTGCCTTCATAAGCATATTTCTCTTTTTTGAAACAAATGGAATATATATCCTATAGCAGACAACATTGATAAATGTGACCAGTGCTTAAAATAAAATTAAAAAAATTGTATTGAAAATTTAGAAAATACACACTTTAGGATATGTTTCTGAGACAGAAATTCAGAATAAATGGACAGTGAATATTGGTCTATAAGAAGCATTTTTTTCTTATTCATTTTAGGCTGATTTAGTAATGAAATTAACTTTTTCAGGTTTACCTTAGTCTAGAGCTTTATGACACAACAACACAAATAGGTTATTTGGTGCTGAGCCAATTGGAGTAAAATGCCATGCCCAGGACACACCACTGTATTTGACCCAGACTGCTCCAATGGTTGGATTCAAACCATTGCCCGGTTGGTCATGAGTACTGCAAGCTAACCTTTGAACCACAGTGGCTCCAATTTTTTCACAGGAAAGTTGCCATGTTTTGACATAGCTTGTTTTTGAGATGTTGCCAAGTGTTGATACATATAGTTCAATGATGACTCCGTATTTTTGTCAGAAGAGATTATAACAAAATTTCATCAACTCCTTCATGATGCTGTGAAACAGTGTTTTAAATGAAATTTGTCTAGAAGTAGGGTTAGAAATGCACCCTGCATCCAAGTTACAGCTAAAGACTATACACAAAATTCCTTTATAGAGAAGTCAACCTTCAACAAATAAACAAATGTGGTCTCACTGTTAGCGAGTTCCATAATTAGTGATTTTTTTGTGATGAGTGATGCTATATATTGCTTTCTTGTACCAAGTATTGATTGATGTGGGATTCAATAATAAACAGATAAGCAACATTTCTTGGTCTTTTTAGACCACACACATTAACGGGAAGCAGAGCTGTACACAGCTGCAGTTTCAATAGTTTTGGATGGAATATTTTACAAAAATATGAATTACAGATTGGAATTGATTTTATTTTAATAGAACATTTCACAAAAATATGAATTACAGATTGGTATTGGTTTTATGTGTCAACATTCAGTTCATTTATTAGGCTTATGAGCTTTATTTCTAAAGCACTTGAGAATGCTATACTGCACTTTATTCAAGCATCTATACAATTATGAGGAAAGTCATTACCTGGCATTTTTAATATTCTGACAATAAGCTTATCACAAATAAAATGAAGCAGTGGAATTTTTGATCTGACAATTTGAGTGACATAATGGAGATGTATGGATCCCTGAAGAAAAGTAACCTAGCATGAGTCAATTCATGCAGACTATTGTTGCTATACAAAATGAAGGAGGTGGCTGTGGAAACAATTAATCAATTGATCAGTGACTTTCAGAATAGCTTTATGACTGTTATTTTTGTTTTCTTCAAAGCTGTTGATATTAGACCAGTTATCAGAAAGAGATATTAAACTATGGATAGATTGCTAAATTACAGATTGTATGTTAGGAATCTAAGACAGTTCATTATACCACAAACTTGATCACAGAGTTTGTCCTTTTTGTTTCTGACCACTCCAGTGGCCTAAGTGGTTAGAGTAGTCAGCATCTGACTTGGATGAGGGAGGTCATAACTGCAACATTCAAAGAAAATTCAGCGACGGTATATGGAATAGCATAGTGGTATGCCAACTATTTTGATTGCAAATGAATGAAACGAAATAGATTTTGTTTGATAGTAATGTGGCAAAATGGTAAATAGTGTTGATGGTGTAGCAACTTCTCATCCATTTAAACTTCACCTCTTGTTTCCTTGCATATTCATTTGCCATGTTCTGCTTGATATTTACTGCACATATTTCCTTAACGTAACAGATAAGGCAAAAGAGTTGAAATGAAGGTGTGTAAGTGTTTTCAGTTTATATTTCTGTATATTAATCGAAGGGAATTACCTCTTTTTAAATTTCCTTCTCATTTGTTACCTTTTCTTCCTCTGTTACACTCACTTTCAGTTCCTTCACTGATTGCCTAAATTATACAGCTAAGTCTATTGTTATTGTTGGCAAGGCTTTGAAATAATTTCATTGATTGTAATATGGTTTGAAGATAATTTAAACTGAAGTACTTGTAAAGCTCCATTATTATATTTCCCATCAGTACATAGCATAAATTGTAAAACCATATTTTCTGCACGATTCTTCCTATATATATTTTTTTAAAAGAAAAGAAAAATTTAACAAAATAAATGAATTTAAATAAATTTATTGTGATTGTTACCATCAAAACACAAAAGGAGATTATATTTACTCATAATGACTGTTCAATCAGTACACTATTACCAAAATGGATGGTTGGCTTGTTGTGGTAGTCTTAGTCAAGGGAGGTAATGCAGTCTGTACTGAAGGACAGTGCAATTCTTCATTAGGTTTAGCCCATCATTTCTGGAATTTGATGGGAGCAAATTTTGGTTGGAGAAAATTAATGTGATGCCAATGTATCTTAAAATAACATTTCAAGTAAGATATTCTTGTTGAAAACTTGGAGTTATTAATCAGCATTGAAATTATTCATAAACTCTTACTCCAGACAGAGCTATCAAAATACAGTAGTCAAGTCAAATGTCTGTGTTGAGTATTCAAGTGGAATGTCTGTGTTGAGTAATCAAGTGGAATGACCATGTTGAGTATTCAAGTGGAATGACAGCACTGAGTAATCAAGTGGAATGATGATATTGACTATTAAAGTGGAATGATGGTATTGACTATTAAAGTGGAATGATGATATTGATGATTCAAGTGAAATGACATTGTTGAGTATTGTATTAATTGAGTGATGCTGAATATTGCTTTCTTATATAAATTATTGAGTGATGTGGGATGCAATAATAAACAGAGAAGAAACATTTCTTGGATTTTTTTAGGCCACACACATTAATGGGAAGCAGAGCTGTACAGAGCGGCAGTTTCAATAGTTGTTTTTAATGGAATATTTCATAAAAATATGAAATACAGATTAGTATTGGTTTTATGTGCCAACATTCAATTCATTTATTAGGCTTATGAGCCTATCACTAAATCACTTGATAATGATATACTGCACTTAATTCAAGCATCTGTACAATTATGAGGAAAGTCATTACCTGGCAGTTTTAATATTATGACAATAAGCTCATCACAAATAAAATGAAGCAGTGGAATGTTGGATCTGACAATTTGAGTAACATATGAGATGGTCTTAATGGAGATGTAGGACTCCCTGAAGAAAAGTAACTTTGCATGAGTCAATTCATGTAGACTAATGTTGCTATAAAAAATGGAGGAAGTGACAGGAAACAAATTAATTGATCAGTGACTTTCAGAATAGCCTTATGAATGTAAATTTTGTTTTCTACAAAGCTGTTGATATTAGACCAGTTATCAGAAAGAGATATTAAACTATGGATAGATTGCTAAATTACAGATTGCATGTTAGGAATCTAAGACAGTTCATTATACCACAAACTTGATCACAGATTTTGTCCCTTCTGTTTCTGATCACTCCAGTGGCCTAAGTAGTTAGAGTAGTCAGCATCTGACTTGGATGAGGGAAGTCATGGGTCTGAACCCCTGTCACACTAAAGACTAATAAAAATTGTATTAACAGCTGCCTCACTTGGTGCTCAGCATTATGAGGTTAGAGTTTGGACTGATCAGCCTGGTGTCAGGATAATTTGACTGGGTGGGACATTGCCTCATGTCTGTGACATGATGCCCCCAGTGCTAGACATCACTATAAACTGCCACACTGCAGATATCATATGATAGGACTGAAAAATTATTAAATCCAAATCACAAACTTCTGTTTCAATATATAACTGTATACCGTATTCACTCTGGTGGATATCATATATAGTTAGATAGGTAGATAGGTATTGTTAAGTCCTGGGGATTAAACTTAATTAACGGAACACAGCAACCCAACAAGTATTCAATTTTCCAAAATATAAATTTATTTAAATATAATATAATAATCAAACAAATTGAAAGAATTAAAATAACTTAGCATGAAATCCTAATAATCCTAAAAATCCTGAAATGTTCTATCAATATGGAAATTTTTTATGGTAAACTGAATATAGCTTGTATAGCGTTTGTGTGTTACCTTGATAAAACTACTGACTTGAATAGAATTTTTAATCCAAAATGTTGCTCAATGTAATCTCATGAGTGTAGAGTATCAATGAATTCTGAAAAGTTTCACAATAATCTGACAGAAATTAGACATTCAAATCCTTGAATAATAATCACATAATTCCAAAGTACCGACTGTTTGAATCAATGACTATTCTGCCCTACTATATGCAGTGATTATATTATCAATGAATCACAATTTCTCTCTCAACACATCTTATGAATGCTTAAGCACAACTACATAAAATTCCACATGAAGCATGTAACTTCACTATATAAGTGTCCTTTATAGTGTTTCAAATAAAAAAAGTCTAGAATAATCTTGAACAGTTAATATATTTCAGCATAATTCAAACTGATCGACGACAGGAGCAGCCATATTCTGACCTTCAAATCTCAGTGAACCAATCAAATGCTAGAGCACGTGTGTCAGGATGATTGTAGTGATCTCACACATTTGTGTATGCAACCTAAAATCAATGCTCGCATGTCATTTTGACTTCTTTCAGTTGTTAATTTCACCAAGATCAGCTGTATGAATGAATTATACTGCAAAGTATAAATATAATTTTATGATAGTACTAACCATTGAATTAAACAATATCAATTATATTTTTCTAGTATCAAATAGGTTACACAAAAATTATATTATAAATTCAGAAGATGATACCTAATTCCTTAACAGTATGTATGTATGTATGTATGTATGTATGTATGTATGTATGTATGTACAGTTTATGTATTATTTCCAAGAAATCTTTGTAAAAGAAGATTTTATTCAGCAAATAGATTTCATACTCTCTCTGATTATAGGTGTTATGGATATCTCAGTCCATCTGCAGTCCTTTACAGGCTTACATGGGAAACCCAAAAGGCTAGTACATCTATAGTTCTTACAAACTTTCATGGGTAACCCAAAAGGTTAGTCCATCAGCAGTTCTTTCGGATCTTCAGGGGAAATCCAGAAGGCTACTACATCTGCAGTCATTGCTGTCTTTAATGAAAAACCCAAAAGATTTCTTTAACAGAGTGTTCTGCTTACCTGACAATGCTTGCAATAACTATCATTCCAGATAAAGATATTAATCTTTCATGTTTAAATCCAACTACAGTACATGTAAAAATTATAGAAGCTGTTTCGGACCATACAGATTAACAATTTTACCTAATGGCTCATTGAAGAATAAAATACATGGCTGCTCTTTAGATGTACCAGGTTTCCATAGTGACTGTCTGATGGAAGTTGTAATATATTGATCCAGCTCTTCAAATAGCATAGGACAGAAACACAGCTTGAATACGAGCATGCCATATTTATTCTATGATAATATCAGGCATCCATCTGGAAAACTCTGTGAATAGGTTTGTGTGGTCAAAGCATCCATCTGGAAAACTATGTGAATAGGTTGGTGTGGTCAAGGCATCCAGATGAATAACTCTGTGCATAGGTTGGGGTGGTCAAGGCAGCCAGCTGAATAACTCTGTCAAAGGGTTGGGGTGGTAAAAGCAGCCAGCTGAATAACTCTGTCAAAGGGTAAGGGTGGTAAAAGCAGCCAGCTGAATAACTCTGAATGGGTTGGGTAGGTCATGGTAGCCAGCTGAATAACTCTCTGAATAAGTTGAGGTGGTCAAGACAGCCAGCTGAATAAAATTCTGAATAGGTTGGGGTGGTATCCAACTGAATAACTCTCTGAATAAGTTGAGGTGGTCAAGACAGCCAGCTGAATAAAATTCTGAATAGGTTGGGGTGGTCAAGGCAGCCAGCTGAATAATTCTTCATAGTTTGGTGTGGTCAAGGCAGCCAGCTGAATAACTCTAAATAGGTTGGGGTGGTCATGACAGCCAGCTGAATAATTCTGTGAATAGGTTGTGGTGGTCAAGGCAGCCATTGGAAAAACTCTGTGAATAAGTTGGGGAGATCAAGACAGCCAACTGAATAATTCTGCATATGTTGGGGTGGTCAAGGCCACTAGCTGAATAACTCTGTGAATAGGTTGGGGTGGTCAAGACAGCCATCTGAATAATGCTGTGAATGGGTTGGGGTGGTCAAAGCAGCCAGCTGAATAACTCTGAATAGGTTGTGCTGGTCAAGGCAGCCAGGTGAATAACTCTGAAAAGGTTGTGATGGAATTGTTATTAAAAACAATATCCTAATTAAATATGTGCCACGTTGTGTGTTTTTTAAAGGAGAGATTTGGAATTTATTATTATCCTTGGATTGTCATCAGATAAATACTGTAATACAGTCATTTTGACTTTATCTGACCTCCTATCTCCTATCTTACTCTTGGATCAACCCCATGAAATACTATATATATATATATATATATATCCCACAATATGCCCATGCTGAATGACAAAACAATTCATGCTTCTCCAAAATGTATCCCATTTTTAGTTATTTCAAAGCTCTGTCTGATGATAACTTTTAAGAAAATTTTAATTAGCAGTCCACCACCTCCAATCCCCCAGTTTACCTTGGGAGGCATGATTTTATTTGGTCCTATTAATTTCAACTAAATATTGTATGCAGTGTTATGTTGACAAGGTCTTAAATGAATGCATACTACATCATTTTTTGATTAGTTATGACTCCTGATTGTTGATCCTAAAAGACTTTGTGCTCTCAGGGCTCACAAAAACAACTCATCCTCTTGTTCTGATCAGATACAGATTGTGCCAAGTAAAACTATTACTTGTCCCAGTGCTCAGGAAATGAGGATTCACACTGAGAATAATTCTGTATGTATTTCCTCCATTAACAATTACCAAAGTTCAACATTTCTTAAGATCCAGGATTGTCAATTATTGTTTACTTTTGCATAGTTCTAGTTTCTCTACCTGTCAGTCAAAGATATGTTGAAGCAGTGGCTGATGTTTGTCTTTACACAGATACCTGACACAAATTTGATACAAAAATGGGTCATGAAAATATTGTTTGGAGAGAAAACATGATTTAAACTGTTTCTTATGCATATGCCTTTCTTTAATAGATAATACAAGACAAGGTTTGCATACTAAATTGAGAAATTTCAGTTTCACACGCAGTCTTTGATTTATTATGAATAGTCTCACTTACATTGTCACTTTTCAGTAATCTAGGCATAACTCTACTATTAGAGAAAGTTTAACTTTAATGTAGAGAAGCCATGAAATACCTATTTTTTATATCAATAAATATGGACAAAAATTTCTTAAGAAAGCATCCTATTAATTGAGATTTCTTAGTCAACTGCTTTCATTGGCTATTATGCATATGTCAGTCAAGTGAGCAATAATAGTCCCACTGGAATCTCTTGTTTGTTTCTTTTTCTCCTGCTTGTTTTGTTTTAAGGTTCAGAGGATGTTGTGATAGAGTTTATCAGTCTGCAAGGATGTCTTGCCTAACTGGAATTAAAGTTCCCAAACTTTGGCTGTATACTTTTACTTGATGTAAGATTGTGTCATGGGATGTCCGCATGTTGGTCTTATTCTACTTGGGTTCTCTAAACGTACTGAATATCATATGTACTATTAAACATAGTTAATAATTTAAATTGATTTGGGGCTTTATCCCATCTGGGATCCCCTTGAATAACTAAAACTTGTATAGTTGTGTGTACTGATAAATTAAACTGAGAGTTTTAAAATAATTTTGGGATTTATCAAAGATGACATACTTTTGAAATACTAAATATGCCATATGTATTAAAACATTGAACTGACAATTTTAAAATGATTTTGGACAAGACTTAATGTGTATTTATAGCAGGGAAAGATTGTATGTGTTACAGATGCAGATTCTTGCCTGCTTATTAATGTCAGGTTCGGGTATATTGTGATATACTCCATCTATTTATCACCATCATTTAGTGTCATGTTTGGGTATATTGTGATCCATGTATTCATTTCCATCCTTTAGTGTCAAGTTGGAAATATTGTGATATACTCCATCTATTTATCACCATTATTTATCAATTAATGTCTAGTTTGGGAATATTGTGATACACCCCATCTATTTATTCCCATCTCTTAGTGTCACATTGGGAATACTGTGATACCCCCCATCTATTTATTCCCATCCCTTAGTGTCACATTGTGAATAATGTGATACACCCTATCTATTCATTTCCCATCCCTTAGTGTCACATTGGGAATACTGTAATACACCCCATCTATTCATTCCCATCCCTTAGTGTCACATTGGAAATACTGTGATATGCTCTATCTATTATCGCATTTATTTAGTCTCAAGTTTGGGAATAGTGTGATATAGGGCATCTGTTCATCTTCATCCTTTGGAATCAAGTCAAGGAATATTGCAATATAGTGTGCATGCACACACACACACACACATACATACATGCATACATACATACGTACAAATATTCACTACACACAACACATTACTTATAGAGTATTCCTTTGTTATACAGTACCTCATTATAAGTTGGTCACTTTTTGTAAATGGTGGGTGTGGTTTTTTATCTCATTTCTTATATATATATATATATATATATATATATATATATATATATATATAGACAGATAGATATTAACCTCACATTCAATCAGTACATGGTCTTTGCATGACTCCCATGAGCAGTGTTCTAATGAGGCAGTACTGTGTCAAGTGTCAGTCTTTAAACTGGCAGTTAAAGAAACTTGACTGACATAAATTTGCTGTACAGGTACATACATTGTCTGAAGGATATATGAATGCCCTCATGTACCATACCTGTCTAGATATATGAATGCCCTCATGTACCATACCTGTCTGGATATATGAATGCCCTCATGAACCATACCTGTCTGGATATATGAATGCCCTCATGTACCATACCTGTCTGGATATATGAATGCCCTCATGGACCATACCTGTCTGGATATATGAATGCCCTCATGTACCATACCTGTCTGGATATATGAATGCCCTCATGGACCATACCTGTCTGGATATATGAATGCCCTCATGGACCATACCTGTCTGGATATATGAATGCCCTCATGGACCATACCTGTCTGGATATATGAATTCCCTCATGGACCATACCTGTCTGGATATATGAATGCCCTCATGGACCATACCTGTCTGGATACAGGTTACACCTGTCTGCAAACATTATATACATGTCATACTTTATGAGTCAATAGATCAATATCTGTAGCTTTTGTTATTATTTTTTAATGAACATCATAGACTCTTGCCTGCCATCACTTAATGCACTAATAGATCAATGTATATAATGTTATAGTATTATTATGATTTCAAATGAACATCACAGGCCCTTACCTGTCATCACGTAATGCACCAATAGATCTGTGTTCATGTATATAGTGTTATTATGATTTCAAATGAATGTCATAGACCCTTACCTGTCAATGCTTGATGCACCAGTACATCAGTGTATATAGTGTTTATTTTTATTATTATGATTTAAAATTAGCATCATAGACCCTTACCTATCATCACTTGTTTCACCAAATGATTATTGTGTATAGTGTTTGTTATTATGATTTCAAAAGAATATCACAGTCCCAGATTTACCAACACACAATGCATCAGCAGATCAGTAGTAATGTTTTTTGACTTCGATCTGAATGGCAGAAACTTGAGAATAAAAACAGTGTTACAACTGTCATCAGATCACCACGAAAAATTGTACATGTCATCATCTGAAAATGCACATATTGACAAAAATTGTAAGTTGACTGAAACATTTTTAAAGCTATGTTAACAATCTATAACACACACACACACACACACACACACACACACACACATAAATTATAAGTGTTGTCAGAGTTATTGCAATTTTTGTCTTGACACTGAATTGTTTGATTACAGTGTCAGTGTTTTTGTTTGATTACAAGTAGTGTAAGAGTTTTTGTTTGATTACAAGTAGTGTCAGTGTTTTTGTTTGATTACAAGTAGTGTCAGTGTTATACCTGCACATTCTATTGACAGGTTATTAAAGTAAATTATGTTGAATTTTCCCACTTACTTTATGAGGTTCTATGCACGATATTTGGGTATACCACATCCACCCACCCTATGAAGCCTATTCACAATACCAATATCACTTAAACAATTACATTTGTAAAGGATAAGAAACATTTTGATATAAATTATTTTGACTATGTGACCTAGCTATATTGAAAAGTTGTGACAAAAGTGAAGCCTTTCTATTGAAAATATTAACATCGAATGATAAATACAGATATTTCTAGGTTAATTTTGGGGCTAAATGGGGGCCTCATTCCCAGTCCTAAGATGCTAATTTTCCCAATTTTGACCTAACAATTCCCAATTCAGACAAAAACAGGAAATACTTAAATGACATTCCTTGCAGAATTATTCTTAAATTATTTTCAATAAAATGAAATCACAAAAATCACCATGGAAACAAACGTGGACCATGAAGCACTGACAGTCATCATTTTCTTGTATTTAAAAAGTTCAAGACTCAGTCTAATTGCGTGCAATTTTCCTAATTGCATAAGCCTGTGGGGCAGATCATGAGTAGGGGTTGGGCATTTTACGCTCCCCCTAAACAATATTTATTGATCCATCCCTGGGCTGACTCCATGTCAAAAGACCCAGATAGAACCCTGATTCACCTTTTTGTAAAAAAATTTCTCCATTTTCATCAATATCATAACATAATTTTCATGTACAGGAATAAAACTTATTACACTAGTATATTCTATTTTAGACTAATTAAAAATTCTATATTAGACTAAATTAAAATATTTATATTAAACTAAATAAAAAAGTCTAGATTAAGATAAAGTTAAATATTATATATTAGACTAAGTTACAAATTCTACTTAGAAAAAAAAAAAAAATTCTACATTAGACTAAAAATAAAAATTCTATATCAGACTAAGTTATAAATTCTATATTAAACTAAGATTAAAAATTGGAAATTAGACTAATTTTAAAAATGCTATACTGCATTAGACTAAATTAAAAATTATATATTGGACTAAAATTAAAATATATATTAGACTAAAATTAAAAAATATATTAGACTAAAATCAAACAATCTATATTAGGCAAAAATTAAAAATTTTATATTAGACCTAAAAAAAAATTTTAAAAAAATAAAAAAATGCATATTCTATTAGACTATTGGAAAAATTCTATAATCAGCTAAGATTTTAAATTTTGATATTAGATTAAATTAAAATCTCCATATTAAACAAAAATAAACATATTCTATAGGAGACAAAACTTAAAAATTATATATTAAACTAAGATTTCAAATTCTAAATTAGACAAAAATTCAAAATTCTGCTAGACTAATTAAAAAGTGTATATTACAACAAAGTAAAAATTCTGTATTAGAGTAAATTAAAATTTTTGTATTATGCTAAATTATAGATTCTATTATAGACTAAATTAAAAATTCTATATTATAACAAAATTAAAATTCTATGTTAGAAAAACATTATTAAAACTCTATTTTGGACCAATATTAAAACTTGCAAATTAGACTAGTTTTAAAAATGCTTTATTTGACTAAATTAAAATTTTTATATTAAACCAAAATTGAAATATCTCTATTAGATTAAAATGTAAAATCTGTTTATCAATTAAAATTGAATTGTCTATATTAAACTAAAATTAAAAATCCTATATTAGGCTAAAATTAAAAACCCTATATTGTACTAAGATGCAAAAAGTTCATTTTTGACAAAAATTAAGAATGCTATATTAGACTAAAATTTCAAAAATTCTTTATTAGATTACAGTTTAAAATCCTAGTTTGGACTGAAATGTTTAAATTATTTAATGGCTATAAAAAATACTCTATATTAGACTAAAATTAAACACTCCATATTAGACTAAAATAAAAAAGAAAATTATATAATCAGCTCAATTTGCAAATTCTGTATTAGACTAAATTAAAAATTCTATATTGAACAAAAATAAAAATTTATATTTGACTAAAATTGAAAATTCTACATAAGACTGAAATTACCGGTTCTAAATTAGACTAAAACTCAAAATTTTGTTAGACTAATATTAAATCTTTATATTAAAATAAAATAAAAAAAATCTATATGAAACTAAAATTAAAATATCTATATTAGACTAGAATTAAAATCTCTATATTAGACTAAGTTATAAAATCTATATCAGACAAATATTAAAAATTCTATATTAAACCAAAAAAAGTTATGTATTAGACTAAATTTGTAGAATTTATTAGATTAAAATTAAAAACTTTATATTTTAGACTAATTTAAAAATTCTATATTAGACTAAATTAACAATTCTGTATTAAACTAAATGAAAAATTCTGTATTCGGCTAAATTAACAATTATATAATAGACTACAATGACAAACCCTATATTGGATCAAAATTATGCATTATATATTTTACTAGCATGTAAAAAAAATCTTTAATCAACGAAAATTATAATTGCTATATTGGACTAAAATTAAAAAATCTGTATTAGACTAAATTGAAAATTGCTGTATATGACTAAAATAAAATTTTTATATTAGGTTAAAATTATAAACTCTGTATTAGACTAAAATTATAAATTATATATTTGACTCAATTAAAAATTCTATATTAGACTAAAATACAAAATTATGTGTTAGACTAAATTATAAATTCTGTATTGGAGTAAAATTTAGAATTTTAAATATTAGACTAAGATAGTAATTCTGAGTATTACAAATTAAAATCTTATTTCAGAATTAAACACATTACTAAGAACCGAATCAAGCTAGAAAATCATTTTTCATAAATAAACCTATTTCTAAAAACCAATTCAAACTAGTACAGTCTTATTCTAGAAATACACATCATAGCTAAAATGAACTAGTACAATCTAATTACAAAATTGAACATATCACTAAAACCAACTAAAATATTTTTTTTTTTAAATTTTAAAAATGTGCATTTCCAGTCAGCTGACCAACCATGTTCCTCAGTACCAACTTGAGCACTTTTCCCCCATGGAAAAAATTAATAATGCAAAATCTTTTTTTTTTAAATACAATTCCCGAAATTCCTTGGTTCATATAATTGAGCCAGTTTTGCTCTGTACTTTGAAATACTTAGTACATTACAATACATGTGTTTTAAAAAACATAATAAACCCTATCTACCTACCCTAATTTTAAAACAAGTGAATTAGGGAACATATTTGTTTGGTCTTATTAATACCATTCCTTATTTAGTATACCTCATAATAAATTCAGTATTACATTTGCCCCTTACACAGTACACCCTACACTTCTTTTGGCCTTGTTTGTACAGTCTTTACATAGTGGCCAAACTAGAAATAACATGAATAGTACATTTGCCCTGTATACAGTGTATCATTATGACATTTGTCCTTTATATAGTGTATCAGTATTACATTTGTCCTTTATATAGTGTACCAATATTATATTTGTCCTTTATATAGTGTATCAGTATTACATTTGTCCTTTATATAGTGTATCAGTATTACATTTGTCCTTTATATAGTGCATTGGTATTACATTTGTCCTTTATACAGTGTATGAGTATTACATGTGTCCTTTATATAGTGTATCAGTATTACATTCTCACTTGTATCATACCCTGACTATAAGGCACTTCATTGTTTAATTGCCCCTTAATATAGTACCCCTCAATATAAAGTACCTTATTAACATACCGCCCTCTATGTAGTGCCCCCACTATAAATCACACAAGTATCAAATTGTCCCTTATTAGTACCTCTACACCATAAGGGATCTAAGTATTTTATTTCTTTTATATATAATGCACTTTATTTAGTACACACATCATCATAAAATAATCAGTGTTACATTTTCCCTTATATAGTTCCCTCACTATAAAGGGTCTCTTATGACGTCATGATAACATTAAGCTTTTGGCATGATCATTAGGCTTTTTTTCACCTATTTATGTGTGATGCTCACTTGTCTATTTATTATGATTTCTTGGTACATTAAAAAAAAAAAAGCAATAAAGTGTTGTGTTTATCATCTTTTAAACTCTTTACTCCCACACATAATATAAATCTGAGAATGAAAGAAGCTGGCTGCATAAGAAAAACATAAGCATGAATTTAGTCATCACAGACCCGCATATGCTTTCCTTATTTTCTACTTACCGGTATAGCAGCTGTCTGGTGCCACTCTACAATTGTTTCCTTCAATAATGTTTTAGAGCAAATAGAAGTTTCTGCATTAACTTCAATAGTTATAAAAAAAAACCTTGTATATCTCATGTATTATTAAAAGAACATTTAATTCCCTTTATTTTGGTGTATCATTAATAGGTATACTTTGTATTGTAGAGTATACACGTTGGCCTTACCTCAGATGTGCACTTATCAAAAACTGCTAGCTCCATTTGATCATTTTCACTTCATGGACTTCAAAGGTAAATTGTAGAAAACAAAATGAGCTGATAACTTTTGTTACCTTCATTATATTTTGTAATTCATTCACTGCACTTTCAGTAGCTGGCATAATTGCCTACTCTGTCAAAATATTATTTTCCCTAGCAAAACTGGAAAGACAAAGTTTTAAAGAGTAGGAAATTAATCTGCTAAATTTAGTGGATCTTCAATTAATTTCAGGAAATTTTTTTAAGGAGATTGGAGGCAAACATTTTGATCAGATCTATACTTAGATCTTGCATGATTTCCACAACTACAACATTTTTAAAAAAAAAATTCAGCCAATCTACATGAAAGTAGTATAGAGGTATGACAACTAATTTGATTGCAAATGATTGAAACAAAAACAATGTTTTGAAAACAATGGGCACATTGGTAAAGTGGTAAATGGTGTTGAGGGTGTAGAGACTTCTCATCCATTTAAATGTTACCCCTTGTCTCCTTGCATATTTCTTTTCCATGTTCTACTTGATATTTAATACTCTTTTTTCTATCATTAATAGATAAAGCATAGGTTGAAATAAAAGTATGTGTTTTCAGTTTAAATTTCTGTATTGTATCAAAGGGGATAACTTCTTTTTCAATATTATTTCCTTCTCTTTTCTTTCTTTTCTTCCTGTTACCCTCACTTTCTATTCCATCACTGATTGCTAAATTATATGGTTAGATCGATTGTCAGTGTCAGAAAGGTTTTAAATAATTTCATTGATTGTAATATGATTTGAAGATAATTTACACTGAAGTACTTGTAAAGATCAATTATGATACTTCCAACCAGTACACAGCATAAATTGTAAATCTATATTTTCTGCACCATTCTTCTAGATATTTTTTTTTTCTAAAAGAGAAAGATACCTGGTAACAAAATAAATGTATTCTCCTTTCCTCTAACCTTTTCACAGTTTGTCACCATCAGAACACAAAAGGACATTGTATTTACTCAGACAACATAATTCTTCTTTTGGTTTAGCCCTTCATTTCAGGAATTTGATCAGAAATTTTGCCAGGAAAGTATATTAAACTAAATTGTAAATTATATATTAGACTAAACATAATATATATGTTATATATTAGACTAAACAATATATATATATATATATATATATATATATATATATATATATATATATATATATATATATATATATATATT